>JAJPUD010004620.1:168392-189586 GCA_023553655.1 Myrmecobius fasciatus | reverse complement strand
GTTTGGTACTGGCTAAGAAATAGAGCAGTCGATCAGTGGCAGAGGATAGGATATCAGGACAATCTAGGCAATAACCTTAACAATCTAGTATTCAATAAACCCAAAGACCCCAGCTTTTGGGATAAATACTCACTATTCGGCAAAAACTGCTGGGAAAATTGGAAACTAGTGTGGAAGAAATTAGGGCTTGACCCATACCTAACACCACATACCAAGATAAGATCTAAATGGGTTCATGATCTAGATATAAAGAGGGACTTTGTAAGCAAGTTAGAGGAACGTAATATGGTTTATCTCTCAGACCTGTGGAGATGGAATAAATTTACGTCCAAAGAAGACCTGGAACTCCTAATTGAACACCAGATGGATAATTTTGATTATCTTAAGTTAAAAAGTTTCTGTACAAACAAAACAAATGCAGACAAGATTAGGAGGGAAGCATCAAATTGGGAAATCATCTTTACATTTAATGGTTCTGATAAAGGCCTCATTTCTAAAATATATAGAGAATTGTCTCATATAGATAAGAATTCAAGCCACTCTTCAATAGATAAGTGGTCAAGGGATATGAACAGACAATTTTCAGATGATGAAATTAAAACCATCTCTAGTCATATGAAAAGTTGCTCCAAATCACTATTGATCAGAGAAATGCAAATTAAGACCACTCTGAGATACCACTACACACCTGTCAGATTGGCTAAAATGACAGGAAAAGATAACGATGAATGTTGGAGGGGATGTGGGAAAACTGGGACACTAATCCATTGTTGGTGGAACTGTGAACGGATCCAACCATTCTGGAGAGCAATTTGGAGCTATGCTCAAAAAGTTGTCAAACTGTGCATACCCTTTGACCCAGCAGTGTTTCTACTGCGCCTATATCCCAAAGAGATCTTAGAGGAGGGAAAGGGACCCACATGTGCAAGAATGTTTGTGGCAGCCCTTTTTGTAGTGGCTAGAAACTGGAAACTGAAGGGATGCCCATCAATTGGAGAGTGGCTGAATAAATTATGGTATATGAATGTTATGGAATATTGCTCTCTAAGAAACGACCAGCAGGACGATTTCAGAGAGGCCTGGAGGGACTTGCATGAACTGATGCTGAGTGAAACAAGCAGAATCAGGAGATCATCATACACAGCAACAACAGTATTACATGATGATCAATTCTGATGGACATGGCTCTCTGCAACAAAGAATTGTCTCAAACCAGTTCCAATTGTTCACTGAAGAAAACCATATACACCCAGAGAGAGGGAAATGAAATATGGACCACAACGTAACATTTTCATGATCTCTATTGACATTTGCTTGCATTGTGTTGCCTTTCTCTGATTCTTTTTTTTTCTTGTAGATGGTATTTTTCTTGCATAACTTCTCAAGCATTTCAACATCATTAACATGTAGTGGACTTCCTGCCATCTAGTGGAAGGGAGGGGACCGGGGGTAAAATTTGTAATGGAAAGCTTTGTGAAGATCAATGTTGGGGAACTACCCATACATATGTTATACAAATAAAAAGCTTCAATTAAAAAAAAAAGGAAAAAAAAATAAATAAAAATAACAATTTAGAAATTGAAGGCAAAAAGAAATCAGGCTGGAGCTAAAGGGTCAGAGACAACTTATGCAGCACCAAGGGGTCAGTTTTACAAATCTTTAGTCATAAAAGATCTCTCTGAAGAACAATGGAATAAATATTGAAAGAACCACTCCATGGTTCTCTTGGTTCCAGAATAGTCACGGACAGGAAGATAGCATCATCTAAAGAGATCACTTTCCTGAACTTCAACTCAGAAGTTGCCAAAGCTGCTAAAGAGTAGATGGAAGACAGAGACACTGATAGAAATAAAGTATTTCTGGACTGAGCCAGACCAGTGACTTCAGAAGCTGCAATGATAGTCATGTCAGCAGTGATCATGGAGTCTTCAGTGGCCAAGCAGGTTACTACCTGCTTGGCCACTGAGGAGGCTGGAGGGGTTTTGGAGGCAAAGACTGTGGAAACTTTGGAGGTCAATGTGATTTCCAAAGAGGAGACAACAGAAGAAAAGAAAATAAAGTTTGAATAGCTTCTCCCCATTCTCTTTTCTCTTCTGTTTGAATAGACTTGTGGTGGGAGGTGGGAGACACAGTTATCTAGTCATCTAATCATTTACATATCCTTCTAAGGACATTCCAAAATAATCATGAATCTGGAAATCTTCTTTGAAAAAGTTGGATGACATTTTGAGGGAGAAAAGACGTTGGTTTTGACTAGATGGATGTTCCATATAAACTTCTTGCAAAAACAGGTGATAGATGAAGTTAACTTTTTTTCTATGAGTTTATTTGAGTTTATACATAAACCACTTTCCCCTAAAATATAGTTTTACTCCTTAGACTGAGAAGGAAAAGGAATAAAAGAAAAGATAGAATAGCTACTTGCTGTTTGTAGGGGTGATTCTAACAAACAACAGAGCTATTCAATTCTTACTTCACTTCTGTTTTATAAGCAGGACAAAAACAGTTAAGAAGGAGTTAATATGCTATATAAGTAAGAATCTAGCTACTGTTGATGAATCCAAGTCATTTTGATCAGAAGAACTTCATCCTTGGGTACTAAAAGAACTAAGGTTGCACTAGCTAATCCATTTACATCTATCTATCCATGAAAATTTAACCTTGCTTTCTTGGAAAATTCTAGAATGAATGCATAAACGAATAAGTCTATTCTGTATAAATTTTATATGTATACATTTGTTTACATGTCCTATTAACATATACACTCCTTGAAGGCAGGAACTTCTTTTGCCTTTCTTGCTTTCATCTTGAATCTTTTTTTTTCCTTTTCCCCTCCTTTTATTTTCTGTCTCTCCCTGAGACCTGATTACCTCTTGTTAATACATGTTTCCTGGTCACCCATTCCTGTAATTTCACTCATTCCCCTGACTCATTGCTTAAAGTGAAAGGTGAAGAAGTTATTGGAATACTCCTTGTCCACTGCTACTTCCAGATTTTCTGTATCTGTCACTCATTAACATCTTAAAATCTGAGAAGTTGTTTCTGTAATACATTGAGTTGTATTACACTGTTTAATTGAGTTGTATTACACTGTGTAATACTCATTCTATGGAACTTTGGCATATACATTGAACAGTTACAAATAGCCTGATGATGATTTTCCCTGCTACAATCCTTTAAGTCATTCCATTACATGCCCGATCAATAAATTGTAGTAGCTCCCTATCACCTCCGGAATCAAATATTATATACAGTGATTGAAGTACAAAGCCCTTCATAAACTGGCCTCCCCCCTCACCTTTCTAGTCATCTTAAGTCCCTCAAGTTCTGTGCAATCCAGTGACCCTGGCCTCCTTACTGTTTTTCACATAAGACACTCCATCTATCTTCTAATTCCAAGCATTTTCACTGATTGTCTCCCATGCCTAAAATACTTTTCCTCCTTATCTTTGCCTTCTGGATTCTTTGGCTTATTTAAAATCTCAGCTAAAATCCCATCTTCTACAGGAATGCTTTTCCAATCACCTTATTTACATTCCCTTCCCTGTTGGTTATTTCCAATTTATCCTGTTTATGGGATAGCTAGATGGCACAGTGGCTAGAGTTCTGGACCTGGAGTCAGAAAGATCTATCATCCTGAGTTCAAATCTAGCCTCAAACACTTATTAGCTGTGTGACCCTGGGCAAATCTTATTTGCTTCAGTTTCCTCTAAACTAAAGAAGGAAATAGCAAACCATTCCAATAACTTTGCCAAGAAAATCCCAAACAGAACCATGAAGACTCATACACACATCACCAAACAACAACATCCTATTTATGCAATTTATCCTGTTTCAATATATCCAATTTATTTTGTATTTAATTGTTTGCATGTTTTAATTCCTGTTAGACTGTGAGTTTTTATTTTCTTTGTATCCACCAAAACCAATCTGATTCTAATTGGCTACCTAGAAGTCCTAGGCCAAGTCCCATTTGGTCATTGTTTGGATCCTGATTGACCCAGTTTGAAAGTAAATAGCAGTCATTTCTACTTTGGCCAAAAAACCCTGAGAGTCTTCATTCAGATTCGTTCATTCATTCATTTAGATTTTTTAGACTAGGTGAAAGAGGATATTCTTTACCTGAATTGCTACTTAACCTCAATCCCTGAATGGGTGCAGCCTCAGTCAAACTGAGACTTGTTGAAGACCTTAGTTTAAAAAGGTGAAGGTTTCCCATTTCATCCAGGGTCATCTCCAGTCCTCTTGATCTAAATCTGGCCACTGGACACAGACAGCTCTGGAGGGGAAAGTGAGACAGGTGACTTTGTACAGCTCTCCCTCTCTTAAATGCAATTCATTTGCATGTCATGGCATCAGCTCCCTGATGTCGTGGTCTTCTTCAAGAAGGAGGACAAACAACAATCTCTAGCACCTGGTACAAAGCCTAGCACATAGCAGGTGTACTATAAATGTTTATTTACTGACTTGTGAAAATTGGTTGAAAGAACTGGATATGGGGGCAGCTAGGTGGCGCAGTAGATAGAGCACCAGCCCTGAAGTCAGGAGGACCTGAGTTCAAATCTGGTCTCAGACACTTCCTAGCTGTGTGACCCTGGGCAAGTCACTTAACCCCAATTGCCTCAGCAGAAAGCAAAAAAAAAAAAAAAAAAAAAAGAACTGGATATGCCTGGAGAAAAGAAGATTTAGTGTATGTGATAACTGTCTTTAAATATTTGCAAGGATATCATGTAGAGTTGACACTGGTGTGTTCTCTTTGATTCTAAAAGAAAAGAATCAGGAATAATCAAAAAGATGTCAAAACCCAGCAAATTAGACTTCATGTCAGAAAAATTTGCTAACAATTAGAGCTATCCATAAATAGAATATGTTCCTTCCTTATTAAACATTTTCAAGCTTAGATTAGATGACCACATGTCAGATATATTATACTAGAGATTCTTTTGGAAGTATTTATTCAACTAGATGAGTACTAATGTCTCTTTCAACTAAAATTCTGTGAACTATAGTTTCTATACAGGGAGCTGTGGACCCCTGAGAGTTGAATATCATTCTCTTATCCAAGGCAATTTGAGCAATTTTCTCTCTGTACTTCCCAGATCATCCTCATTGTTAAGTACCCAATTTATCTTTATCTTCCTGAGGGTAATAAAATAATGTAAAAACTGGCATTTGGTATAGCACTTCAACTTTTGTAAAGCATTTTACTTATGTTATTTAACTCTGACAACTCAGATAGGGCTAAGGTAGGAGTTATTATTATTCTCATTTTATGGATAAATTAACTGAGGTTGAAAGAGGTTAAAGGCTTTGCCCAGGGTTAGACAGTTAATTAGTTACTGAACTTGGAACTTTCTGACTTAAAATAAGATTCATGTCTACCAGTTGGATAGTCAGAAAAAAACTGGGGGAATGGGCTTTTTCAGTCAAATGACGAAGGGAATTAATTATATTTGATAAAGATTGAACTTGGGCAGGCTGGTGTTTCCTGCAATCTCTTCTTTATCCCTATAGCACTTAGGAAAGATCAGTATCTTAATGGTATATTTTAGTCCCATGTGAGTGTGTATGTATTTTATCTATCTAAATGTTGGGGTTGGGTCATGTGAAGAATTCACAATGGTCATTCTCTTTGGCAAAAAGGTAGGTTTATTTCAGAGAAGAGATTATAGACAAAATGAAGAAATATAATAGACACCAGGAATGATTAATAAAAAACAGAGTTGGGAGAGCATATCGCTTCTTTCTGGTTTTAATCTAATCACCTATAGAATAAAGTTATTCAACTCCAAAGTACTTTCTAGTTCTTACTCTGACATGAAAATGGAGAGTACTTTTCATGTAATAGGGTACAATTTGTCAAGATATGAAATTACTATTATCAATTTTCAAGAGATCCCTGGGTTTTCAAGTCTGTTACTGCCAGAGCATTTGAGGATGCAGTCCTATTGACAGTTCTGGTGAAGAATGAGGGCATTCCCTGCAGAACATAAGCTGTCTTACTAACATTGTAGGGGATATTCCTAAGGCAAATGAATCAGTTTAAAGGATAGTAGTTCATCTGTACAAAGCAACTCAATTATCAATTCAATAAATGTAATTTCTATTGTCCACAAAGTATTGTGTTAAGTACTGGTAAAGATACTCAATTTAAATGGAAATAGTCGGGGAAATGATTATTTCTGCATTGTAATAGCCTTAATATAGAGAGTTTGTTTTCTTTTGTTATAAAAATGGTTGAGTTTTAGGGTTTTGTCCATATGGCTGCATGGATCCGTTGCCTGCACACTAATTATAAAGCAATTAAACAGTTCACCTCATGGTCAATTCAATTTGCTCATTAAAACATCTGAAATAAGCAAACCTAACATTTAATACTCCTAGCTTTTAAATTGTTGTGATGTCTACATTTTCAGCTATAATTAAAGCTATTATGATGAGGAAAATAGCATAGGAATTAATTCTAGTCACAGTTGTGCAACCTGCCTATAATTTATGATTTTAAAGATTATCCTAAAGCCTGGAAACATTAAGTATCTGACCATAACACCATTAATCTAGAGTTAGAAAGGATATCAGAGGCCATCTAGTCCTAGTCCAAAACCTTGATGTTATAAATGAAGAAACTGAGACCCAAACAGGTTAAGTGCCTTGCCCACAGTTGTCATATAGGTAATAAAGAGCAAATCTAGCTCCATATATGTATACAGCATTCTATCCAACATATCATTGCCAAGAATAATTACATGTAATAGTATAGTCATTTGAATAAAACTCCTCTATAAAGCAGTGTACGTTTCTGGAACAGTTAACTTTGTTTTTTGGGCAATCATCAGCTCTCCTAAGAATCAGGGTTCAAGATTTCTTGTTAAAATTGCCTGTGGAGTCATTTTATTAGTTATGGTAATTTATGTTTTTAATCTTGTTTGTTAATACACCCAGAGGCAAGGCAATTGGTGCAGAGCTACAAAAGCAGGAATAAATACCATGTGAATAAATCCAAATACTTTAAGCCACTGCATTCTAGGCTTTCTCTAAGTAGGTCAAAGTGTTTCTTTGAAACACTGAAATCTTTGTCTCTGTGATCACTCACCTAAGTTTTAATAGTTACCCATATATTTTTTATTTTTTTATTTTTTTGCTGAGGCAATTGGGGTTAAGTGACTTGCCCAGGGTCACACAGCTGTTACGGGTCTGAGACCAGATTTGAACTCAGGTCCTCCTAACTTCAGGGCTGGTGCTCTATCCACTGCACCATCTAGCTGCCCCAGTTACCCATATTTTGAAAAGGCATAGCAATTCTCAAAAGAGAAAAATTAGCCTTTACAATAGAGAAAGTTTGTATTTTCACAATGACTTTTATCTTTTGAGAACTCCTTAATCTAATTCCTGAATCTATAGTCTTTAAAAAGGCAATTTGAAAATTTCCTAAACTTAAATAAAAATTATTTTACTGATTAGGATGCCCCCCATACATCTTAGTGCTTGGAACTTAAGAGGGTTACTTTAATTTCTCAATAGCATATTAATTCAATAATTAATATTCTTCATAGCTTTTGTCTTTCCCTTGACTATAATAAGGAATAGTTTTAGTTTAACAAACTTGTTCTGAAGTTCTTCCAAGGTAACTCCTTCTAGAAATGTGTTGTACTCCAGATATTTGTGGATTCTTTGACTTCAAAATCAGTTTAGAGTCTTAATCTGCTGTTGAGAGGTTAGAAGAGGTTCTAGAGAATCCTGTTTCTCTCCACCATCTTGGCCCCTGCCCTTGGAAGTTTTGCTATTAATTTTTTTTTAAAAGGATCATTCCAGAAGAGAAAGAAATTGATATGATTGTGATTATAAAGATAAAAGACATAAATAAAAATTTGAAAATTAAAATTAAAAATAGTACATGGCATGGTAATGATAAGTCAAGAATAAAGACAAGAAGTAAAGAAGAAAAAGAAAACATGTTTTCTTTTATCAAAATTGAACTGCATGTACATATATAAAACCAATGTTAGCATATTTTTATTTCAGTTTCATAAATATTCAGAGAATGATATAATACAGGGTCTTTTAACCTTTTTGTGTCATGAACTCCATTAGGTAGTCTAATAAAGTTCTTTGACCCATTTCCAAGAATTATGTCCTTAAATTAAAAAAAAATACATAAGATTACAAAGGAAAACAACTTCACATAAATTTTATTAGAAAAATGTTAAAAATAACAAGTTCACAGACCATGAACTAAGAATTTCTATTATAGCAAACTTAGAACATGACTCTAAATAATGCTGAACCTTGTTTTCTGATTCATGGCCTAAAGAATGCCCTTGCACAATTGTATGAGCATGAACACATAGTGTTGGTTGGACTTTTTTGGTTGGTCATTCAGTGGTTGATAGGAAATTGGCACAAAATGCATTTTATCTTCCTTTTTTCCCCCAAGCAGAAGATAAAGGGAATGGTTTCCTACAGCTATAATTCTAGATGTATGTTGATATAAATGCAACCAGAAGGTGAGAAACAGACAAGACCTAAATATAAAGAAAGGAACAGCTTTTAAAAGTCTAATGCAAAGGGAGAAATCAAATCAATGAGAATCCTAGTAGCAATGGAGTGATTTCTTGAATACAAGTTTCTTATCATCTACTAGTAGAAGTGATTCTACTAAGGAGATATATACCTTAACACTTAGTCTAATGTCTAAGTTCCATCTCATTGCAAGTTTAACTACTCAATTTGTACAAATGAAATCATTTTAAATGTAGGCTATGTCTACAAGCACTGAATGGTTCTGAGAAACATTTGTTTTCAAATCTATTCTATCCTTGTATCCTTTACTCCTAGCAGTTGACTCCTGGCCCATCTTACAGATGAAAGATATGTCAATTCATAATGAACTAAAGACTTTAATGAATATTAGCCTATTAAATAGATCCACAGTATGGCTTGGTATTTGTCAATTGGACTGGAAGAGTTAAGAGAGAAAAGAAATTCAGGTCATTAATCAATCATATTTCTTAAGTGCTTACTATGTATCAGGCATTTTGCTGAGCACTGGCTATACCAAAAGACACTGAAAACCCTCAAGGAGCTTACATTCTAATAGGGTAGACAACATGTAAACAAATATATACAGAGCAAACTAAATACAGCTTTAAAAGGAAATAATTAAGTAGAATTGAGTCATCATAAAGCCTTTTGTTGTTTTTGTTCACTGTGTCTACAGCATATTTTAGCTTCTGGCAAGTGGACTGGGAAGATTGAAGAATTAAATTAGAAATTCAGGTCATGAACAAACCTAAGAACCTTTATTCTTTGCATAAGCCACCACCAATGCAGGGGAGTGTTTCTCAGAAGCCATCCAAGGCCACAAAGGACTGCTTCCTATCTCTATGAGAACAGGAGTCAGTCATAAAATGAGTCACTCTTTCCCAAATTCCACTTTCTTTCTCTTTAGCTCTTTCAATGATTTACAATGCTTGGAGATGCCAAAGTATAAAGCTGGGAGCAGATGTAAAATATAACACCTTATTTCCCCAACAATCACTGCCATAAGATCCTTGAGAATCAAGGAAAATTGACAAACATTGGCTATACATATTTTACTGCTTAAGAAGGAGGATTTGGAAAGATGGCTTTGTAAGCTGCTATTTTCTCCTTCAGCCTCCTCTCCTCTCTTCACCTGCTTGATTTGAGCTGGATTCAGACTTCTTAATTTGTTAACACCTATGTCTATAGCTTTTCTAAGACTAGGGTAAGCTAGGAAAAATGTCCTTCAATAAGTCTTATTTGACTAAATACGTTTTATATTTTGGGTTTAATTCTTTTTCACTTCCAGCATGAATGCTGATTGAACATAGAAACTTTCTTTAGGAAAGGGATTTGCTAACAAACTCAGGAACTAAAAAAGTACAGGAGGACCTGATCAATCTCTTTTGTTCATTTTAAGGAAAATTCCTATACAACTAAAGAATTAGCTTTAATTCAAATTAATGCTAAGAAAGGAGTTAGTTCACCATTTTGGCCACATATTTACATTCTGCCAATCAGTCCAAGTCAACTAGAAACACAATTGATGCAACATCAGTAGTAGTTGAGCAGACAGTTTACTGTCAGAGCACCTTTGAGACTTGTTCTGTTTATGTCCATACAAGCAGAAGGCCAAAGTGGATTAGATTCTCATTTATATGCTTGGATGAAATCCACATATTCAGTTTAAATCATGTGGAAGGTTAAAGTAGCAATAGGATGACCCATTTCTCACATACTGAAAAGAAAGGATTAATATAAGGTATGAGTTAATCTAAGTGCTCCTTAGTCTCTACCAGTCACTTCTAGCCTATGATTCTGTGAAATTTGCAGAAGAAACTTGGAAATGTATTGTTTATCCAGATAATTCAAAGATTTTAAATTGTCATATCATCTAGCCTTCATTTCATGAATAATTCAATTCAATGAACAATTATTAAGTGGCTGCTATGTGCCAGGTACTGGGTTAAATACTTGAAATACAAGACAAAAAGTAACAGTTCTCATACAGAACTGTTTTTCCTTCTTATTTAGCATTTAGTGTATTTCATAGCTCAGTGGAAAAATGTTAATATTTATTCTCACCCTTCAATGGTTGTTTATAATTTAAGGATTATTAAGACACGTTAAAAAGATAATATTTTCTATTTCATTACTTACTGTAAGAAAATTAAAACTTACATCTACTCTTGCCCTGCTTTATCCCATGTGATTTGAAGTTGCCTTCATTTCTTTCTATTCAGAAATGGTTACCATTTTTCTTACTTGTTGGATGGTAAATTATGATCTTTATTGGCTTTATTGTATGGCATAAATATTCTTCCAAAATACTATACTTGCTAACTCTTCCAAAGATCATGTGTTATAATACTTCATTCAGATGAGCAAATCATATATTTTCACATTTCCATAGTACCTCTTATAACTGTAGTGATTTTTCTTTTTTTCTATGAGAAATGTTCTATGCAATTTGGGCATCCTTCTTAGAAATCAAAATCCAGTAATTTCTCAGCAAAGAGATGTCATCTCTTATAGGACTTATGAAGAGCTGGCAATTCTCTTGTGAAAAATCACATCATTCATCTTTGTAAAACACTATAGTCACACCTCATTTGGAAAGAATTTAGAAATATGGTAGCAGAAATCAGGGAATATCACAACCAACATTTACCAAGCATTTCCTATTTATGCAGCACTGTCTTAGATATTAAGGATATGAAAACTAAACCAAGCATCCTTTGCCATAAAGGGACTTATATTCTATTGGGAAGACAAGTGAAAATAAAGCAGAAAATAGCAAGTGTCAAAAATTCCATATAGGTTGTTATAGAAAATCAACAGACATCTTTAGTTGAGGTCAATTGACTTTTACTTTTGCACACAATTATAATAAGCTTTGATACTAGACTTCTAAGCCAACAGAAGCTATGTGACTAGCACTGTGTTAAGTACTTTAAAAATATTATTTCATTTGATTCCCACAACCATCCTAAGAAGTAGGTGTTGCTATTATCCCTGTTTTAGAGTTGAGGAAATGAGGCATACAGAGCTTAAGTGGCTTGTCTACAGTTAAACACATAGTATCTCAGGCCAGATTTTACCTTAAGTCTTGCTAACTTCAGATCCAGGGTTCTATCTATTGTCCCACCTAGCTACCTACCTAATTGATTAAGGTAGAATCACAGAATCCAAGTTGAAAAGGGACTTCAAAGGTCATGAGTCCAATACAAATCTCTCTACACTCTTCCTTGGCATAGGTGACCCAATCTGATCTTAAATTGAAGGGGAACCTGCTACTTCCTGAGAATGATATTTTCTTCTCTTCTGGCTATAAAGGTTTATGTGAGTCATTTTCTAAAGTTGGCCAAGTGAAAAAATATGGACAGGCAAGAAAAGTTAAAGAAACAACAATAAACTAGCAAACTTTTAAGTCTCATTCCAACATGAATTCAGTGATTATATCAACCTGTCCCTAATTTTTAGTATCATTTATTCATAACCTATGGCTGGATGAACATATTCAAAAAGTACAGATACCATATATCTTCTAGTGGAAGGGAGTCATGATGATGATACTCAGATTTCCTCAGAATAAAAGTGAGTTAATTGTATAGCCTAATTAGTTTCATTATTTCCTGGGTTTAATTAAATCTAGGAAAAACATTGATTTTTTTTGATACTTTGGGGAGAATAATGCTAGTGAAGTGCATGACATGTTAATATATCTAGCTAAAAATGAAAGAAAAGATTTTTCTTGTGAACCTGGGACCCTAACAAGAAGAGTGGGGTTTTGAAATATGTCTATTTTGAAAGTACATTTCACGCAAAATTAATTTTTATTTTAGGTCAATCTGTGGTTTCTAGTTTGGGAGCAACTTTTATTATGCCATATTTTAATAAATTCTTATTTATGACAAGATCCATCTTTAGGTATTTAAGAAATATGAAATTTATTTTTAGTGGAGAGAAAGAAGAAGCATTGTGGTTATAGATAGAACCTAGAATCTGGACATTAAGGTGGTGTGACATTTCTGCTACTACAATATATCCTGCAATCACATGATTCTGGATTTGGAAGGAAATCCTAAAATCATCTAATATAATCCCTACTGGAGCCTCCTTGCAGCATCGCTGAGAAATGGCCCCCAGTTTCTACTTAAAGACCAGGAATGCATCATTAATGCATAGAAGCAATGATTTAGAGCTGGAAGGGGCTTTAGATGCTATCTCACCCAAACCCCTCATTTTTCAGAAGAAGAAACAAAACACCCAAATATGGGAAGCAATTTCCCCAAATTAATATATGTTTTAAATGACATAGATACAATTTGAACCCTATTCCTCTGGCTCCAAATCTCACTTTCCATGGCCAATCATTCAACTTCAGGCAGATCATTCAACTTCTTGAATAAAGAAAGACTTCCATTAGCCAGAATCTGCCTTTCTGCAATTCCCAAGCATTGCTCCTGCTTCTGGGCCAATTCCAACCTTTGGAGCCAGCTAGGCAGAATAAATCTAATACCATTTTTACATGAAAATCCACTAAATATTTGAAGACAGTTCTCATTTCTCTCTTACATTTTCTTTTCCAACTTAAAGAACTTTAGACAAAAAATGGTCGAAAGTCTTTCTACCATCTTTGTTGATTCAGAGACTATCTAGTTTCTCAAGTGTCCTTTCTCTCAATGAAAAGCAGAATTAAAATACTATTCAATATATTATTTGATGAGGACAAAATAGAACAGATTTATCCCTTCCTTTGTTCTAGATACTACATCTTTATTTATAGTATTTGAGACTATAAATTGAGACATCATGTGGCATAGCAAATAAAGAACATGCTACAGAGTCAGAAAGACCTAATATATGCCATTTCAAAGAGGACCAATGACAGTATGGGGCAATGTTTTGACTCAAACTTGAATCAGATTTAAGTGAGGAAGAGTTGCACAAAATCATCAGGCTCACTCTCTCTTCCAGAGGCATCAAAATATAGTATCAAGATAATGATTAAGACAAAAGTCATGGCATGAGCTGGCTGTATAAAGCTAGGAAGTCTTTTTAACCTTTCAGTATCCCAACAATTCTATATGACTATAAAATGCAATACAAGTTCTGATCTTTATGGTGAAAGGACATTTCCTCATGTTATTCCATTATGCCAATGGATCACATATTTGTTCCAAGAAAAAAAAAAACAGATTTCTGGAGTATTTTGTTTGTTATTATTTTGGCTGCCACATAAAATCATTCTATGTCATGTTGAGCTTGTAGTTAATTAAAATTCCATTATCATCTCAATCATCCTATACTTATGTCTTTGATTCCTTTGCCCAACAAGGAAGGTCTTTATATTTATTACTATTAGGTTACATCTCACCAGATATAGCTCAATTTTTTAGCTTGTCAAGATATTTTCAGAATCTGGCTCTCATCTATTGTGTTACATATCACTTCTCATTTTGTGTCATCCACAAATTTATAGCCATGCCATTGATAAAAAATGTTGAACAGCATTTTGAACAGGCCCGAGGACAGTTACTTTCCTGGAGCAAATCCACTGTAGTCTTCCACTCAAAGTCAAATTTTGTAGCCTAGAGCTTGAAGGCAATACAATGTTCCCTTTTCTGAAAATCAAGATATTGTTTATCCTTGTCCATTCCTGTGGCACCTCTTTCATTCACCAGTTTTTCAAAGATTTCTCATTGTGATTTAGAAATAAAACTCACAAGTTCTTTCAGGAAGCCAGGATATATTTTGTCCAGGCCTACTGAGCTGAACAAATTGAGGACATTAGGTATTCTCTATCTCCAACTTGACTTTCAGAATACTATTAATCATTCTCCCTATTATCCATTACTAGCACCCACTAAGAACAGTGATCTTATCATTTGTTTTATATTCTTCTTGGTCCCAATATAGCAAAAATAAAACAAAAATCTTCCTTTGTTTTCCTTATCATTCTTCACTAGCTTTAGTTCATTTTTGGCTTAAGGGCTCCTGAATTTTTTCTTTTAGGTTTATATTGCTCTTTTTCACATATCCTATCTTACCTGCAATAGTTTGACTGCTTAAAATATAAATTGGCAAATGCTTCCATGTGCAATGTGGCCCTTATTCCTTTTAAATAGATTTTTATTTTATATTGGAATTAATAGTTATCATAAGATCATAGATTTAAACAGGATAGGGATCTTAGATAAAATGAAATTTAACCACTTAATTTTATAGATGAGAAAACTTAGGGAAAGCCCAGAGATGTTCAGTGTTTTTACCAGGATTATGAAACTGGTAAACTTCTGAGATGCAACATGAACCTAAATTTTTTGTGATTGGATCACCAAAATTTCAGTATTATCAGCTTCTAATTTCTATCTAGGGATGAATTCCTCTGTTGCATTTTTGGTCATGAACTCTTGCTTATGTTTTCCCTAAACTCTTTGAAATCATCTATACCATAGTTTTGGATGTAATTTGACTATGGTCTTCTTTTATAGTATTTTATTTTTTCTTTTATTATGTTTATTTTTCCAAATATATACAAAGACAGTTTTCAAAATTCACCTTTGAAAAATCTTGTGTTTCAAATTTTTTTCTCCTTCCTTCCCCCAAGGAATCTGATATAGGTAAACAGGTTCAATTCTTCAAAACATATTTCCATATTTGTCACATTGCATTAGAAAAATCAAATTCAAAGAGAAAAAACTCAAAAAAATAAGCAAATAAACAAGAAAAAAGGTGAAAATCCCATGCTTTGATCCACATTCAGTCTCCATAGTTCTCTCTGGATGAAAACGGCATTTTCCATCCCAAGTCTATTGGAATTGCCTTGAATTACCTTATTATTGAAAGCAGCCAAATCTATCACAGTTGATCATCATACAATCTTGTTGTTGCCATGTACAATGCTCTTCTAGTTATATTCACTTCACTTAGCATCGTTTATGTAGGTCTCTTCAGGACTCTCTGAAATCATCCCACTGATCATTTCTTATTGAACAATAGTATTCCATAACATTATATACCATAACTTATTCAATCATTCTCCAGCTGATGGGCATCCACTCAATTTCCAGTTCTTTGCCACTACAAAAAGGGCTGCCACAAACCTTTGCACATGTGTGTCCCTTTCCTTCCTCTATGATCTCTTTGGGATACAGATGTAGTAGAGACACTGCTAGATCAAAGGGTATGCAGCTTTATAGCCCTTTGGGCATAGTTACACATTGTTCTTCAGAATGGTTGGATCAGTTCACAACTTCACCAACAATGCATTCGGGTTCCAGTTTTCCACACCCCTTCTAATATTTATCATTATTTTTTGCTGTCATCTCAGCCATTTTGAAAGATGTGGAGTTGTCTTAATTTTATGCTCAAGTTTCTACCCTCTACCTCTTGTACACTCTAATATCGAGTGGGTTCTTCCCCTTAGGTTCCTACATTTCTACCTCAGCAAAAAGTTTCTCCTTTTGGTCAAAATCACATTCAGAATAGCAATTCTCTTTATGATTTTCTCTACCTTTCTCAATTATCATTATGTAATTATCATGTCATTAGTTATTTATCATTAAACTATCACTAAATCAAATCAGGAGTTTTATCAGATACTCTGCTTTTCAGCACAGAGAGATTGCTAAAAGATGTCTAGCTAGTTAAATTCCCCATCATGCTTCTGTGACAGTTTTGTGATCTCTTTCCTGAAGTCCTTAGCCATGTCTTCTTTCTGACTAAGAGGTCTGCATTACAAACTCACCATACTATCATTGTTTTTTTCTTTTATTGATCTTCACTGAAATGTTCCTCTCCCTCTTCTTTCTGTGATTTTACTCATTTAAGCATGTTACTGATATGCAATCCTGCTCCTTAATCTCTTTTATTCAATCTTTTTCTTTGGGAGAAAAAGGTATATTTTTCCATAGCCATATTATTCATTTGCCTCATTCCACTAAATCTCGGAAATAAGATAAGATCATACTATCTCCTTGACCTAATAGCTCTAGTTCACCTTGCTTATTACACATGCTTCTAGTATATGTATATAGATGTTTGAGGCCATGATTTAGTTACTAATCCCTTCCTAAATATTTTTGTTAATTACTGATTCTCTCCATTGATATGCTTCTTCATAAATTTCACATGTTCCTCACTAGTACCTGTTTTCTCACTGCTATTCCATTTTCTTTCACGGAAATACCCCCTTAATTATATTTACATGGAATTTTTTTTTTAAGTTTAGTATTTTGGTAGTAAAAAAATGAGGAAAAGGAACTGTGCTAAGTGCTTTCTAAATGTTATCTCATGTAATCTTCCCAACAACACTGTGAGTTATGTTCTATTATTTAATTTTTGTTATAGCTATAAAGTTGAGGAAATTGAGACAAACAGGTTAATTGATTTGTCCAGGGTCATATAGCTAGTGAAGTCAAATTTGAACTCAGATCTCCCTGACTCCATACCTAGCAGCTCTATCTACTGTAACTCCTCAATATTTGAACATATATATGAAGGGTGGAGGGACCAAAGAGATGTGGGAACTATATATATATATATATATACATAGTTATTCTTTTCTATATATACAGTTATCCCTTTCACATAACAACTTTCACAATTGTGATTTCAATATCTCTGCATAAAAAATTAAATGGGAATTTGGGAGATTTTTGCAGAAGCAGCAGGTGACACATGAAAGCCAACAGATGATACAGAGCCTATGACCAAATACTTAATCCAAATTTCACAATAAGGTCCTGCAAACACCCCCAAAAAAGAAAGGAAAAAAAAGACTTTTTCTCTAGTATGAAGAGAGTGCCAAAAATATACTTGGATTTTCCAGATCATGGGGATGCTGTGCTCTTAACCTCAACAATATAGGAGGGTTACTGTAGGTATAGGTATAGGGTGTGTGTGTGTGTGTGTGTGTGTGTGTGTGTGTGTATGTGTGTGTGTTCAGATACAATATATACAAAAAAAATCAAAATAACTTTATAGAGGAGTGAGCACTAGCAGTTAGAAGGGAGGATTTGCCTTTTGTTTTTTAATGTCCTTACCTTCAGTGGCCATAAGTGATTAAAAACACCACCTATGCTTGTTTTTGATTTCTTATCTCGGACTTCATTATTTTAAGCATAAATAACTTAAACATAAATATCTTATTTAAGTAATAGAATCCATCAATTAAGATGTAGAAATTCCTTAGAAAACTGTTTGTATGCTATATCTATAACTAATACATGATTAACTTTGAGTACTAACTAACAAAATACAGGGACCACACTATTTGCAAATAAAATAATGGGTTTTGTTTGTTTGTTTGTTTGTCCTTAATGAGGGTGTTGGATATCAGAATTGTTACATGGCACCAGGGATCAACTGTTTTGTTGTAAGAGATTTCACTCCTTGGACTCTCAGTTTTTTCATCTATAATACAAGAGGGTTGGACCTTTTTCCTAGACTCCCTAATCTGTGATCTTATGTAGTTATTCCCCTTACTCCCAAAAATATGTTTTTAGGTTCCACAAAGTATTTCATGAGATGGTAAATTCTCTTATGGATGCATTTATATTTTCTGATGACCTCTTACTCTCCTTGAATACAGTATTTTCTGTCCTGTGTTGGTAATCTGAAGAAATATATTTTATTGTGTTTGTTTACTTTGCTGTTAGAAGCTTGTGTGCTCAAGCATTCTTGTCAATAACTTAACAACTAACTTAACGTTACATTCTAGAAGATGTATCCAGGGCAGGTTGGAAGGACAAAATAAAATGTCCTTGCTCTCTCAGTATAAGTCTCAGGAAAGAGTGGTCTTGATAGGTTACAAGATAAAGAGGCTTCTTGATATTAAGAATAGACAACTATACCACTTAATTCACACTTAAGTCTTTTCTTGGAAAATACAGGTAGAACCTCTGAACTTTGTATCTGTTAAAACCTGAAATGCAGGAGATGGAACACAATCCTTGTCAATAAGCATTTATTGAGGCAATGGCACCTAGGTGATAAATTGGAGCTAAAATCAAGTCTCAGACATTTACTGGCTGTGTGACCCTAAATACTGTCTGTTTCACTTTCCTCATCAGCTAAAAGGAGAAATGATGGCATCTACTTCTCCAGAGTTTTTGTGAGGATCAAATGAGATAATATTTTTCAGTGTTTGGCAAACCTTAAAGCTCTATATAAATGTTAGCAATTTCCTCCAATTGATAAATGATCAAAGAATATAAACAGACAATTTTCAGTTGATAAAATTAAAGCCATCTATAATTATATGAAAAAATGCTCTAAATCACTCTTGATGAGAGAAATGAAAATTAAAACAACTCTGAGGTACCATCTATGAAAGTCTATCCAGCAATGTGTATTAAAATAAATAAATTTATTAGAAAAAAATATTTTAAATGCTAGCAATTATTAAATTTTGTTCACCAATTATTTCCATTATTTTTAACTCTTTGTTGCCCCATTTGGCTTTTGGGGCTTTGGGGGCAAAGATGATGGGGTGATTTGCTATTTCCTTCTTCAACTCTTTTTAAGATAAAGAACTGAGCAAATAGGGTTAAGTTATTTGCCCAGAGCCACATGACTAATAAGTGCCTGAGGCCAGATTTGAATTCAGGAAGATGAATCTTTCTGATTCCATCCACGGCATCAGCTAGCTGCCCTGCAAAAGGCCAGCCTAAATTCAAACTTTCTTATCCTGGAGGAGTTTGCATTCTCCTGAAGGTTATCATAAACTAAGGAGTTTGTAATTTATTTTTTGAGAAACTACTGTGGAGATTTTGGGACTATAGAATGACTTGGACTTTAGAAAGATGAATCTAAATAATAAATTAGTAAGCAGTTACTAAGGGCAAGGCATCACTATATGTACTCAATGAAAAGGCCAAAAAAAAAAAAAGAAGAAAAATTTTATCCTTAAGGAGCTTACAATGTATCTGTTGTGCCACAATTCTCCTGTCTTGGTTTCCCTTAATTGTTCTGCCTCAATTTCCCTGAATTGTTCTGCCTCAGTCTCCCTGGTGGCAACCCCCCTTCCTAGCCATTAGGACTGAGATAATTAGGACTGCAGAGCTGTGGCCACTGACATTCCAAAGAGTCATACAACTCCAGATGGCTTATCTTCAATATTTGGGCATATCTTTCTGGTCCCAGACTCAGTGTCTCCTAGCTCCTTATCAGAATTTATGATCCTTCCTTCATTACCCCAACCTGTCAGAACTGAATTTATGATCCTTTTCTGGAACTTTTATCCCCCCAGTGCTCTACCCCCCCATTCTTGCCTTTGTTTCCTGAGCGTGGGAGTCCTATAAGAATCCCTGAAGCCCCTTGCTCATGGCTGGATGCTTTGAGACAAGAATCCAGTGCAATCCCATGACCATGGATTCCAAACTCTCCACTATTATTAATAAAATATTAAAAATCTCTAATCTCTATCCTGCCTCAGTTTCTCCAGCATTACATTTGGAGGCCCCCTTGAGATATGAGATCTGAAAGCAGTATTAGAGATTAGAGACCAGCAGGTCTCTGCCTGGAGCCTTGAGGCAACTGGACCTGGACTCTTTGAGGAAAGCTGGCCCTCTGATTTATTCCAGAGTCCCTCAAAGAGAGCAGTTTCAGCCCCAGCAAGGGCTTGTTGCAGACACCTCCATCTGGCCATAGGAGAGTCTGTTTAAAACCCCTGCAGGGTAAGTTTCTGCTTTTTCTACCTGTGTTTGCTAGCATTTCTGTTGGTCCCCAGAAGTATGAAAATTATATGTATAGGCTGATGATATATATATATATATATATATGTGTGTGTGTGTGTGTGTGTGTGTGTGTGTGTGTGTGTGTGTGTATGATCTGGGAAGCATTTGGTAGGACGCTACATGGTTCTATCTGATCTAAGTATCTAGTCAGATACAAATTTGGTCTGGATGCCTTTGGGTACAAGTCTGGGTGCCTGTTGGCACAAATCTGGGTGTTTTAGGACACAAATCTGGGTTCTGGGTTTTTTTTTTACATCTGGGCACTCTCTGGGAAGGTGGAGAGTGTTCCAGACTGGAGTTTGGAAGTCTATTTGAAAGGTTTAATTTGAATTTCTGAAAGGGAGAGATTGTAGACCTGAAAACTCCCCTCATGGCACTCCTGAGACATCAGAAGTTTGCCCCTAGTTTGTATGTGTTAAATGTATCGGTGTAGTCAGTGTTTGTAACTTGTCTGTCCGTTTTGTTGATTTAAGGAACTCTGTTACATTTTAAGAACAATGATTAAGAAATTTGGCAATTGGTCATTTCAATGTTGCAAAGGTGCTTAGCTAAAAAATGCTTGTGGTTTTTAAACTTCTTATTGGAGTTAAGTGTAACCTGTCTGCATTAATTTGAAAGTAAAAATAACAGAAAAGTTTGACTACCTTTAAAATTCTGGCAGACAACTTTTTCCCCCTGAAAAAAAAAAAAGACTGCTAGGGAAAGAGAAAGGGAAGAGAGCAATAAAAGCCTTAGCTAATTCAAGTTGCATCTCTGCCTGGGGGGAGGCAAGAGAGAAAACAAAGGAAGCTGATGTCAATTAGTTTTGGAGAAAAAAAAAACTTGGGAAAAAAAGTTTCTGAGAGCCAACTTAATATATATGCATGTATGTATGCTTATGTGCATGTGTGCATATATATATGTGTATATATATATATATATATATATATA
>JAJPUD010004620.1:132333-143846 GCA_023553655.1 Myrmecobius fasciatus | reverse complement strand
GAAAGGGACCCACATGTGCAAAAATGTTTGTGGCAGCCCTTTTTGTAGTGGCAAGAAACTGGAAATTGAAAAGATGCCCATCAATTGGAGAATGGCTGAATAAATTATGGTATATGAATGTTATGGAATATTATTGTTCTGTAAGAAATGACCAACAGGAGGATTTCAGAGAGGATTGGAGAGACTTGCATGAACTGATGCTGAGTGAAATCAGCAGAACCAGGAGAACATTATACACAGCAACAAGACTATACGATGATCAATTTTGATGGACATGGTTCTCTTCAACAATGATGTGATTCAAACCAGTTGTTCTGCGATGAAGATAGTCATAAACATCCACAGAGAGGCCTGTGGGAACTGAGAGTGAACCACAACACAGCATTTTAATGTTTTCTGTGAATATTTCCATGCATTTTGTTTTCCTTCTTAGGTTGTTTTTTTCTTCTTCTCTTTCTAGATCTGATGTTTCTTGTGCCGTAAGATAACTGTATAGATATGTATACATGTATTGTATTTGTCATATAATTTATCCTATCTAGCATGTATTAGATTACCTGTCATCTAGGGGTGGGGGGTGGGGGGAAGGAAAGGAAAAGCTTGGGAAAAAAAAAAGTTTTTTTTTTTTTTTTTTTTTGAAAAGGTCAGTGTTGAACGTTAACTAATATGTTTTGTAATTAAAAACATTTATAAAAAAAAAAATTAAAAAATTTAAAAAAAAATATTACAAAGTGATTGTTGGGAAGAGCCAGCCACATTCTAAACAATTGGAAAAAATCTTATATAAATAAGTGTCCTTGAGCTGAAACTTGAATTAGAAGGAGAATATGGAGAAAGAGGAGGAGGAGAAGGAAAGGGAGGAAGAGCAAAAAGGAGAAGTGGAAGAAGAAAAAGATGATGATGATAATGCTCAAAAGAAAAAAACATTCAAGAAGAAAAAAAGGAGAAGGATAAAGGAAAGAAGCATTCCATTATTTGTGAGGAAAAGAAAGGAGTGACAGCCTTGCAAATCAAAGATAATATAACATGTATGGTAAATAGTAAGTTTAGCTAAGAATGTACAGTGTAGGAAGTGATGAGCAATCAGACTGGAGCAAGACTGGGATAGAATTTAAATGCCAAAGATAGGAGCATGCATTTTTTTTCCTTTTTAAAAATTTTTATTGAAACAAAGCATATACATGGGTAATTTTTCAACACTGACCCTTGCAAAACCTTCTGTTCCAAATTTTCCCCTTCTTCCCCCCATCCTCTCCTCTAGATGGCAGGTAATCTAATATATGTTAAACATGTTAAAATATATGTTAAATACAATATATCTATACATATTTATACAGTTATCTTGCTGCACAAGAAAACTCTTATCAAGAAAGAAAAAAATTGAGAAAGAAAACAAAATGCAAGCAAACAACAACAGAAAGAGTGAAAATGCTATGTTGTGGTCCACACTCAGTTCCCACTGCCCTTTCTTTGGGTGTAGATGGCTCTCTTCATCACTGAACAACTGGAACTGGTTTGAATCATCTTATTGTTGAAGAGAGCCAAGTCCATCAGAATTGATCATCATATAATTTTGTTGTTGCCATGTGTAATGATCTCCTGGTTCTATTCATTTCACTTAGCATCAGTTCATTTAAGTCTCTCCAGGCTTCTCTGAAATCATCCTGCTGGTTGTTTCTTACAGAAAATGTTTCATAACATTCATATACCATATTCAGCCATTCTCCAATTGATGGACATCCATTCAATTTCCATTCAATTTGCCACTACAAAAAGGGCTGCCCAAAATATTTTTGTACATGTGGATCCCTTTCCCTTTTGTAAAATCTCATTGGGATGTAAGCCCAGTAGAAACATTGCTAGGTCAAAGGGTACGTACAGTTTGATCACTTTTTGAGCCCAGTTTCAAATTGGAGCTGGTATTTTTAAGATACAAAAAGAGCATTGAACCTTTTTGATAGTGACACTGTCAGATCTATGCTTTAGGAATATCATTTAGCAGCGATGCTGAACATGATTTGAAAAAGGGAAAGGCAGCAGATAGATAAATTAAAAAGCTGTTACAGTAATCCAACTGAGAGATGATAAGGACCTGAATTAGACTGTTGGTCACTGAGTGGAGAGAAAATGAAAGCAAAAGATATTGTAAATATAGAATTAAGTAGACAACAATTGATTGGACATTTGGGAAGGGAGGAGTAAATACAGCAAAAGATCAAAGATAACATCAAGCTTGCAAATCTGGAAAAAGAAAGGAACAGCAGTATCCTTGACAAAAACAGGGAAACTAGAATGAAGAAGGGAAGACCTTAAAAAATATAATTCACTGGAATTGTCTTTCCAAAGCTTGTAGTATCATTACTAGAAATTTTATAGTAGAAGAAAAGAAAGATCCATTTGACTGAAATGAATCACATTTGACAAGTTCTGTTTTTAAGGTTACATCTCTTCCTGATGGCTCTTTCTAACACTTTTCCCATTGATCTCAAACATCAGACTACTAAATAACTTGTAAGGATTTCAAACTATTGATGACATAGATCTTAAATCATTTGTTTTATCACATTCTCTTAAAACTTGTAAAGGATTACTCTAAATGGACAGTTCGCATGGTTGTTGACAGAATTGCTCCCTTTTTAAAATTCTATTTTCTAACGCATCCTGCCTTTCATATATATGAGCTAAATCATATTTTTCTCTGTTTCTCACATACAATAAAATATGATTAAGGCTATTTCTAATCTTTTTTAATTTTGTATTTTTAAGGCTTGAATTGTGCCTTTACTTTCAAAATCTTCCATTTCAGTGCTGAATTTTGTAAACTTTAAGATGTTAAATAAACATCTGTGAATGCAGTGCCTTTTAAAATTTATTAGGTATACATTTTGACATTCTTTTCTTTTTAAATTAAATTTCAAATTTTCCCCCTCCATTTCACCTCTTCCCCATCTACTGAGAAGGCAAGGAAATTGCATTAATTATACATATGAAATCACACAAAACATACTTTTATATTAGCCATATTGCAAAAAGAACAAAAGCAAAATATTACATACACTCATTCATCAATTTTGTCTCTAGAGATGGATAGAATTTTTTTCATCATGAATCCTTTGGAACTGTCTGAGATTATCATATTGATCAGAGTAGCAAACTTTTTCACATTTGGTCATCACTACATTATTGTTACTGTGCACAGTGATCTCCTGGTTCTTCTCATTTTACTTTGGATAAGTTCACATGGGTTTTGACATCTTTTTTTCCTGAAATCGCCCCCCCATCATTCCCTATAACATAAGAGTGATCCATCATAAATATATACCATAGTTTATTCACCCATTCTAAATTGTTGAGTATTCCTTAAATTTTCAATTCTTTGCTATTACCAAAAAAGCTGCAATAAATATTTTCATACAGTTATGCCCTTTTTCTTTGATCCCTTTTGATTTTATTGGATCAGTGGATACACATAGTTTTTAGTCCCTTGAATTTAGCTCCAAATACTTCTTCAGAATGCTTGGATCAATTCACAATTTCACCAAAAGTTAATTTTTTTAATGATCTGGTAATGTAAATAAGTATTCCATGGAATAAGAAATAAAGCTTAAACTCAATCACTATCTTGGACATCTTTTAATGGGTAATTTTGATTCTTCTACTACTCCCCTTACTCTTTAAAGAAGTAGAAATGGATTATAACAAAGTGGCATGTCGTATATTAAAGCTTGACCTATCTTTCTGGATAAGAAAATAATAGGGAAAGAGAATAAAAAGTATGGGAGGGGTGATTAAAAGGGATCCAAAATAATAATATAGTCTTCTCTGGCCCTTTATTTTAATTCTGTATATGTCTTTCTGTTTAAGTGTATCCCTTGAAAACAATATATTGTAGAATTCTGGTTTCTAATACATTTTGCTATCTAGTTCCATTTTATAGGTTAACTCAAGCCATTCACATTCATGTTATGATTATTATTTGTGTATTTTTCTCAATTCTATGTTCTTATGTTTATCCCTCTCTATCTCTTTTATCCTGTTTCTCCTCAAAAGTCTTTTTTTTCTGAAAATTGCCTTCCTTAATCAAACCTCTTTTTTTTATCATATCCTTCCCCATATTTCTTATCCTCTTTCCCTACTACTATGCTTCAGCCAAAATAAAATGGCAAGGGTAGCAATCATAATTTTAGACAAGTCAAAAACCAAAACATATCTAATTAAAAGAGTTAATCTGTGGAACAGATAATGAAAAAATATCAAACATTTTTACTCAAAGTTTCTCTCATATAGGTTTCATTTTTCAAATATATAGGAACCTGAGTGAAATCTATAAAAAATAAGAGCCATTCTACAATTGATAAATGGTCAAAGAATATGAAAGGGAAGTTTTCAAAAGAAGAAATCAAAGCTACCTATAGTCACATGAAAAAAAAATGCTCTCTAATCATGAAAAATCATGATTAGAGAAATGCAAACTAAAACTACTCTGAGAGAGTACCTCACACATAACAAAAATGACTAATGCTGGAGGGGATGATGCTGTTCATCTTTCATTTTCAAAGAGACCCAATAACATTATGGTTGATATCATGTGTGAATTGGATTTCAGTGAGTCAGAGTTGAAATGAAAATGAGTTTTAAGCATTAATAGAAACCCTCCTTATTTTTCCCTCCACTATAAAAGCTCTTACATACATGCTTCTTTTATGTAAGAAAATTATCCCCATTCTACCTCTCCTTTCTCCCATTTCCTAGTATATTATTCTTTCTCACTACTCCATATTTTAGATTTGGAGGATCATCCCAACTTAATCAACTCACACTTATGCTCTCTGTCTATGTAGACATTGCCCTAATAATAATAATAAAGTTTTTAAGAATTTCATATATGATCTTCCCATATAGAAACATAGTTTAATGCGATTGAATCTCTATAGATTATTCTTTTATGTTTACCTTTTTATACTACTCAAGTCTATGTTTGAATGTCACGTTTTCCATTCAGCTCTTTTACCCCCTGAAAGATTATGTTTAGTTCTTCTTTGCTTTCATACTCCATTCTCTTTACCCGTTTTTACATGGAAAGTTGCAAAATCTTCTGTGATCCTGATTATGGTGCCATACTTTTTGAATTATTTCTTTTTGAATGCTTAAAGTATTTTCTCCATGACCTGTGAATTCTGGAATTTTGCTACAATTTCCTGAGAGTTTTCCTTTTGGGATCTCTTTCAGGAAGTCTTTAATTTTTAACTTCTATTTTAATCTCTGGATCTAAGAAATTGGAGCAGTTTTCTCATATAATTTCTTGAAAGATGTCTTGAAAGAGCTTAGGCTCTTTTTTGCTTGTTGCTTTCAAGTTCAATAATTCTTAAATTATCTCTTTTAAGCATATTTTCCAGGGAAATTGTTTTTCTTATAAGATCTTTCACATTTTCCCCCTTTTCCCCTATTCTTTTTTACTTTGTTTTGTTGTTTCTTGATGACTCATAAAGTCATTAATATACACTTGCACAATTCTAATTTTTTTAAATTATTTCCTTCAGTGACCTTTGACCCTCTTTTCCCATTTCACCTATTATGCTTTTTAAGGTCTTCTTTCAATGAATTTTTATGTCTCCTTTACATTGGGTCAAAATTTTAAGGTGTTATTTTCTTCAATATTTTTGTCAAACTGTTCATTCTTTTTTCCCCATGATTTTCTTGGATCTAAGAATTTCTCCTCTACCAGTTATATCTGTTTCTTTAATTCTTGTTGGGCTTGTATCCAATTAGCATTTTTTTCTTTGAGCTTTGCTTATAGCTCTTTTCATATCTTTATCTTCCTCTGAGTTTATATCTTGATCTTCCTTTTCACCACAGTTGCTTTTTATACTAAAGAACTTTTTTTTTGTTTCTTTATTTTTTCCAGGCTGTTTCTTGACTTTGAATTTTCTGTTGAAGTTGGACTTAGAAGATTTTGAAAAGATAGTGGAGTAGGTCAGAAAATTCCAAGTGCTCTGATTTCCTCCACAAACAAGAGGAAATTGTGTCTTAGGGTGAATATAGAGCAATGAAAAATAAACAAGAATTGTGACAAACTACTGATCCTCCTGTGACAACAGGAGAAGATCTGAAGAAAGATCCAAGTATAGAGGCTTGTCCCAAATGAAGTGTAAATACCTATAGGCTAGCTCCACTGAAAAAGCAAGCAGTGAGCCCTAGGGCTATCTGAGTTGGGAGATACCCTCACCTCAGTTACAGGAATTTTCACCTCCTTCTCAGTGTAGGGAGTTGGGCATCTTAGTGGTTGAAGAAACTTTGTTAACAACGGATGCCAGGCTCAGCTTTTGCTCCTGAATTGCAGCCCTGGATGAGAAGGAACCAGCACACTTCCAGTGAGTTGAAAAGCAGTGGATGCAGATGGCTGTAAGCACTTACAGGAGAGCTGAGGTTTTGCTTTTATTTCTAGTCCAGAAGAAAGAAATGAAGGTAATAAGCACTAGAGGTTTCTCAGGAAGCAAGAGCATAGTGTGCTGGGGGTGAGGTTGACTCCTGATTTGAAGGGGGAAAGGAGTGCAGAGGTTGGTCCAGACCAAAGCTCAAAAATAACAGTAAAAAGAACCTGAGGCAAGAGGCACTATCCTCTATACCCCAGGAATAGAGATGATTATAATAACAAGCTGCTATGATTTTTTTTAATGAGCAAGCAAGAGATAAAGAACCCAACCATAAATAGCTATTATATTATGAGAACAGAGAAGAGTGAAGTTCATCTTCACAGGAAGACACTGAAGCAAAAAAAAAGCCTCTTCTACCCCAAAGAGTAACATCAAATGGTTTCTTGCACAAAAAGAATTCAAAGAAGAACTCTAAAAATATTTTAAGAATCAGAGAGAGGAATTTTTTGGATAAAAACAATCTAAGAAAATCAGGAAGGTTATGAAAAACATGTCAATGAACTAGAAAAGGAGATCCTGACTCTTAAGGAAGAAAACATGTCCTTGATAATTAGAATTGGGCAAGTGAAGTTAAAAGACACCAAGAAATAATAAAACAAAATATAAAGAATGAAAAAATAGAAGAGAATCTGAAATACCTTATTTAAAAACCTGATTTGGAGAACAAATTAGGAAGAGAAAACATAAAAATAATCAGGCTACTCAAAACCTATAATCAAAACAAGAATCTTGATATAAGTACAAGAAGAGTAAGATGGCATTAGGAAAAAAAAATCCTCCCACCAGCATGCACCTGAAAGAGATCTCAGAAGAAAAAACAAATTCCTAAACCTTCAGTTAAGAAGAAAATATTATGAGCAACAAGAAAAAAATTGAAATATAGCAGAGTCTCACTTAGAATTACACAAGATCTAGCAGATCTGGGAACCCTGTATATTGAAGAGCAAAAGAATTTTGGTTATAGCTGAAAAATACTATATTCATCAAAGTTAAGCATAATCCTGAATAGGAAAAAATAGACATTCATTTGCCAAACTTTCTTGTTGCAAAAAGATCTGAATTTAATAGAAAATTTGACCTACCAAATCCTAGAGAAATATAAGATAAACATCAAAAACTAATTACAAGAGGGACTTAATAAGGACAAATTGTTTACTTCCTATAAGTGAAAATGTAAACCATATGTCTAACATTGTCATTAGTAATTAGTTTGAAAGAAAGATTGTGGAAGAAATGATTTGATTCTAAAAAAGCAAAAAAAAAAAAAAACCCATAATTTTACAAATGAGGTAAAAGGGAGAACTGAGACAGAGGAATTAAATGAGAGGAGAGAATTAGTAGCTCTGGAACCTTACTCTCATTGGGAATCAGTTAAAGAGGGAACAATACATATATATCTAGAAGAATATAAGAGCCTTTTAATTTCATAAAGAAATAAGAGAGTAATGGGATATGGAGAGAGAAAGGATAAGGGAGGGATTTTTACAGGGAACCCAACTCACATCAGATCTGGGTTAAAGAGAGAACAATATATACATTTAGAAAAAATAAGAGAGTGAGATAACGGGATAAGGGGGAAGAGTATAGAATATTGTGTAGATTAATAGAAATGTAATAAAGAGGGAACAATACACACATATGTGGGTATAAAAGTCTTATTAACTCAGGTAGAAAAAGGTAGGTGAGAAAGGTAACAAATAGAAGTGAATGGATAGGAGGAATAAAGTGAGGGATAGAAGCAAAGCAGAGGAGTGAAGAGGGATAGGAATAGAGTAAGGAGAATAGATAAGAAAACAGGAAGGAAAAAAATAAACAATTATAGCTTAAAATGTGAATTGTAGAATTTATTATGTAAAAAAAGTAATCATGACCTCAGAAAAATTTAAAACTAAATTATATTTAGTCAAACAGAAAAATATGGAAGTTGTAATATATGTCAGCCATATTAATCAATTTATTAAAGCTATTTAAAATAACTATAATATATAATATTAGAATAATGCTGTGATATAGGAAATAATGAGTTGGTGGATTTGAAAGAATATGGAAAGATTTGGACTTATAAATGGAATGTGTTTGGGGGTAGAGTCAATGTGTTTGGAGGTGGAGCCAAGATGGCGGAGTGAAAACGTGATTTTCTGTGTCCTCCTCTGACCTTCTCTCAAGTCAATAATAAAATAAGCCTCTGAAGGGGTCTTCAAGTCAACGAATCCAGAAATATTTGGAAATTGCTTGCAGATATCTCTGAAGAACTTCATATCAGGTGCGTTTAACTGGGGCAGAGGAGTAAACCGTTTACTCGGTGCAGTCTGGAAGTGAGGGTGGGACTCAGCTCAGTATGGCAGAAACTCCAAATTCCAAACTCCAAACACCTGGAGTATATCTGAGGCACTCGGGACACTCTGCCCTCATTGGGGGCAGGTGTTCTGGCAGATTTGCCTTTTTTAAGGAGTACTTTGGGCACAGTCCTAGCCCCCACCAGCCCCGCACCTTAAGTTAATTAGCAGAATTGCCCCAGGGCAAACTACTACAGCCACCACTTCTCTAGCCTTAAACAGACCCCCACACTGTCTAAAAAAATGAAGCAAAAGAGGGTTCTCACCATAGACAGCTTCTATCGAGAGAAAGAAGGGCAGACCCCAGATCCTGAGGTTCCTTTAGACAAAACAACTCCAGAGGAAGTAATCAAGGACCATCACTGGTCCCCTTTTCAAAAGGCCTTTCTGGAAGATTGCATAAAGAATCTCAAAAGAGAGCTGGAGGATAAATGGGAAAATGAACTGAAATCAGTGCAAGAAGGATATAATGTCCTGCAAAAGAGATATGAAAAAGACACCAATTTATTGAAAAACAAAATTAGTGAAGTGGAAAAAGAGTGCAATGAACAAATTGGCTGGTTACAAAAGGAGCTTAAAAAGGTAACTGAAGAAAACAACACTTTAAAAATAAGAATAGAACAAATGCAAGTGAATGACTCAATAAGACTTCAAGAATCAGTCAAACAAAAACAAAAATGAAAAAATAGAAGAAAATATGAAATATCTCCTAGGAAAAACAACTGACTTGGAAAATAGATCTAGGAGAGATAATCTAAGGATTATTGGACTTCCTGAAAGCCATGATGAAAAAAAATTCTAAACACTGTCTTCCAGGAAATCCTGAAAGAAAACTGCCCTGAGGTTGTAGAATCAGAAGGCAAAATCATCATTGAAAGAATTCACCGATCACCTCCTGAAAGAGACGCAAAATTAAAACCCCAAGGAATATCATGGCTAAATGTCAGGACTATCACAGCAAGGAAAAGATTCTGCTAGCAGCTAGAAAGAAACAATTCAAATACCAAGGATCAATAATTAGAATCACACATGATCTGTCAGCCTCCACAATGAAGGATTGAAGGGCCTGAAACCAGATATTCCGAAGGGCAAAGGAACTTGTATTACAGCCAAGAATAACCTATCCAGCTGGAATGAGCATTATCCTCCAGGGAAGAAGATGGTCATTTAATGATATAGGTGAATTTCACCTATTTCTAATGAAAAGACGACATCTGAAAAAAAAAAATTCGACCTCCAAACACAGAACTCAAGAGAAGCATAAAAAGGTAAAAAAGAAAGGACGCTTGAGAACTTTATTTCTACTATGGGGATACTTAAAGTTTGGGGGTATAATTAACTAGATATTACTTTGATAATATGAAAAAGAAAACTAGAGGGGGAAAGGTTATCGTACTGGGGAAAAGAGGGGAAAGGTGGTAAAATAAATTTAAAAAAAAAAACAAGGTAAAATCTCTTGAAGAAGCAAAGAAAACCTAATATAATTGAGAAAAAGAAGGGAGGGAGATGAGCATTGTATAAATCTTACTCTCATCAGTTTGGGCTCTAAAAATGTTCATCTGACATTTGTTTTCACAGAGAAACTTGTCCGTTGTTAGAAGGAAGTGGGAGGGAAGGGAGGAAAAGAAAGGGATAAACTAATAGAAGGGAAAACAGAGTAATCAGGGGAAAGGAGTAAAAAAAGGGAGATGGGATGTAAAGGGTAGAGGATTGTTTGGGGGAGAGGGTCATCAAAAGCAAAATACTGAGGAGGGGGGAAGGAAGAAAGGGGAAAGGAAAGGGAAAAACATAACTTGGGTAAATAAGATGGCAGGAAATAAAGAATTAGTTATTCTAACTGTGAATGTGAATGGGATGAACTCTCCCATAAAGTGGAAGCACATAGCAGACTGGATTAAAAACCAGAATCCCACAATATGTTTTCTACAAGAAACACATCTAAAACATAGTGACACATATAGGATAAAGGTAAAAGGCTGGAGCAGAACCTATTATGCTTCAGGTGAACAAAAAAAAGTAGGGGTAGCAATTCTTATCTCAGATCAAGTAAAAGCAAAGATAGATCTAATCAAAAGAGATAAGGAAGGAAACTATATTTTATTAAAGGGTACCATAGATAATGTAGCAATATCAATACTAAATATATATGCACCAAGTGCAATAGCATCCAAATTCCTAGGGGAGAAATTAAGAGAGATGCAAGAAGAAATAGACAGCCAAATGATACTAGTGAGGGATCTCAACCTTGCTCTCTCAAAATTAGATAAATCAAACCACAAAATAAATAAGAAAGAAACTAGGGAGGTAAACCAATTGTTAGAAAAGTTAGGTATGATAGATCTGTGGAGAAAATTGAATGGAGACAGTAAGAAGCTTACTTTTTTCTCAGCAGTCCATGGAATTTATACAAAAATTGACCATCTATTAGGGCATAAAAGCCTCAAAATCAAATGCAGAAAGGCAGAATTAGTAAATGCATCCTTTTCAGATCATGATGCAATAAAAATCACATGCAATATAAGGCCAGGAGAAAACAGACCAAAAGTTAATTGGAAATTAAATAATCTAATCCTGAAGAATGAATGGGTGAAAGAGCAAATCATAGACACAATCAATAATTTCATCCAGGAGAATGATAATAATGGGACAACATACCAAAACTTGTGGGATACAGCCAAAGTTGTTATAAGGGGCAATTTATATCTCTAGATGCTTACTTGCATAAAATAGAGAAAGAAAAGAT
>JAJPUD010004620.1:120548-132233 GCA_023553655.1 Myrmecobius fasciatus | reverse complement strand
GTTAGTCTTAAGAATGATAAGGGAGAACTTTCCTCCAATGAAGAAGAAATTAGAGCAATAATTAGGAGTTACTTTGCCCAACTTTATGCCAATAAATTTGATAATGTAAATGAAATGGAGGAATATCTATAAAAATATAGATTGCCCAGGTTAGCAGAAGAGGAAATAAATTACTTAAATAGCCCCATATTAGAAAAAGAAATAGAACAACCTATTAACCAACTCCCTAAGAAAAAATCTCCCGGTCCAGATGGATTTACATGTGAATTCTACCAAACATTCAAAGAACAATTAATTCCAATACTATACAAACTATTTGAGAAAATAGGGACAGAAGGTATACTGCCAAATTCCTTCTATGAGACCGATATGTTGGTCATAGCTAAACCAGGTAGGGTGAAAACAGAGAAAGAAAACTATAGACCAATTTCCCTAATGAATATTGGTGCAAAAATTTTAAATAAGATATTAGCAATGAGATTACAGAAAGTCATCCCCAGGATAGAACACTATGACCAAGTAGGATTTATACCAGGGATGCAGGGCTGGTTCAATATTAGAAAAATTATCAGCATAATCAATTATATCAATAACCAAATTAACAAAAACCATATGATTATCTCAATAGATGCAGAAAAAGCCTTTGATAAAATCCAATATCCATTCCTATTAAAAACACTAGACAGTATAGGAATAAATGGGCTTTTCCTTAAACTGATTAGTAGCATCTACTTAAAACCATCAGCAAGCATTGTATGTAATAGAGACAAACTAAAACCATTCCCAATAAAATCAGGAGTAAAACAAGGCTGCCCACTGTCACCATTACTATTTAATATTGTATTAGAAATGTTAGCTTTGGCAATAAAAGAAGAAAAAGAGATAAAAGGAATTAGAATAGGTAATGAGGAAACCATATTATCACTCTTTGCAGATGACATGATGGTATACTTAGAGAACCCTAAACACTCAAGTAAAAAACTACTAGAAACAATTCACAACTTTAGCAACGTTGAAGTACTCAAAATAAATCCACATAAATCAGCAGCATTTTTATATATTACCAACAAAGTTCAGCAGCAAGACATAGAACAAGAAATTCCATTCAAAGTAACTGTTGATAGTATAAAACATTTGGGATCTAGTCAATTGGAAAAATATTAAGTGCTCATGGATAGGCCAAGCAAATATAATAAAAATGACAATACTACCCAAACTAATCTACTTATTTAGTGCCATACCAATCAAACTCCCAAGAAATTATTTTACAGATCTAGAAAAAATAGTAGCATAGTTCATTTGGAAGAACAAACGGTCAAGAATTTCAAGGATATTAATGAAAAAAAAAAAAAGTCAGATGAAGATGGCCTTACTGTACCAGATCTAAAACTATATTATAAAGCAGCAGTCATCAAAACCGTTTGGTACTGGCTGAGAAATAGAGCAGTTGATCGGTGGCATAGATAGGGATATCAGGACAATCTAGGCAATAACCTTAGCAATTTACTATTTGATAAACCCAAAGACCCCAGCTTTTGGGATAAGTACTCACTATTTGACAAAAATTCCTGGGAAATTGGAAACTAGTGTGGAAGAAATTAGGGCTTGACCCACACCTAACACCACATACCAAGATTAGATCTAAATGGGTTCGTGATCTAGATATAAAGATATTTTAAGGAAATTAGAGGACCATAATATAGTTTACCTCTCAGACCTGTGGAGATGGAATAAATTTATGTCCAAAGAAGATCTGGAACTCTTAATTGAACACCAGATAGATGATTTTTATTATATTAAATTAAAAAGTTTCTGTACAAATAAAACTAATGCAGACAAGATTAGGAGGGAAGCATCAAATTGGGAAATCATCTTTAAATTTAATGGTTCTGATAAAGGCCTCATTTTTAAAATATATAGAGAATAGTCTCATATTTATAAGAATTCAAGTCACTCTTCAATAGATAAATGGTCACGGATATGAACAATTTTCAGATGATGAAATTAAAACCATGTCTAGTCATATGAAAAGTTGCTCCAAATCACTATTGATCAGAGAAATGCAAATTAAGACAACTCTGAGGTACCACTACACATCTGTCAGATTGGCTAAAATGACAGGAAAAGATAACGATGAATGCTGGAAGGGATGTGGGAAAACTGGGACACTAATACATTGTTGGTGGAACTGTGAACGGATCCAACCATTCTGGAGAGCAATTTGGAGCTATGCTCAAAAAGTTATCAAACTGTGCATACCCTTTGACCCAGCTGTTTCTATTGGGCTTATATCCCAAAGAGATCTTAGAGGAGGGAAAGGGCCCCACATGTGCAAGAATGTTTGTGGCAGCCCTTTTTGTAGTGGCTAGAAACTGGAAACTGAATGGATGCTCATCAATTGGAGAGTGGCTGAATAAATTATGCTATATGAATGTTATGGAATATTATTGCCCTGTAAGAAATGACCAGCAGGACAATTTCAGAGAGGCCTGGAGAGACTTGCATGAACTGATGCTGAGTGAATCGAGCAGAACCAGCGGATCATAATACACAGCAACAACAATAATACATGATGACCAACTTTGATGGACATGGCTCTCTGTAACAATGAAATGTTTCAGACCAGTTCCAACTGTTAAGTGAAGAAAGCCATATACACCCAGAGAGAGGGATGTGAAATGTGGACCACAATGTAACATTTTCATGCTCTCTATTGATGTTTGCTTGCATTGTGTTTCCTTTCTCTGATTTTCTTTGTTTCTTTTTCTTGTAGATAGGACTTTTCTTGCGCAACTTGTCAAGTATTTTAACATTATTAACATGTAGTGGACTTCCTGCCATCTAGGGGAGGGGAGGGGACTGGGGGTGAAATTTGTAACGGAAAGTTTTGTAAAGATCAATGCTGAGGAACTACCCATACATATATTATACAAATAAAAAGCTTTAACAATAAAAAAAAAAAGAAAGAAAGAAACATGGTATCCACCTTCAGACAAACAGAGGGCAAGTGAAAATAAGTGTGTGTGTGTGTGTGTGTGTGTATATATATATATATACACATACATACATACACATATATTTATATGTAGTTTTGATTATAGATATCTACGTGCATAAATAGATATGTGTGTATGAATATATATGTATTTATTATGTATATATATATATGAATATATATATATATATGCCTGTATATATACATGGAGAGAGACAGAAAGAGAGATGGTGACAGAGGCAGAGAAAAAGAGAGAGAGAGAGAGAAAAGAGAGAGAGAGAGAGAGAGAGAGAGAGAGAGAGAGAGAGAGAAGAGAGAGAGAGAGAATGTGTCATACTTAGCCTTAATCAGTGAATGGGTGCAGCCTCAATCAAACTGAAACCTGTTAAGTACCTTAGCTTAAAAAGGCCAAGGATTGGGGCAGCTAGGTGGTGCAGTGGATAGAGCACCAGCCCTGAATTCAGGAAGACAGGAAGACCTGAGTTTAAATCTGGTCTCAGACACTTAACACTCCCTAGCTGTGTGACCCTGGGCAAGGCACTTAACCTCAATTGCCTGAGCAAAAAAAAAAAAAAAAAAAAGGCCAAGGACTTCCATTGCATCCAGGACCATCTCCAGTCGTTTTGATCTATAATTTTGCCACTGGGCCAGATGGGTTTGGATGGGAAAGTGAGGTAGGTGACCTTGCACAGCCCTTCCTCATTTGAATCCAATACACTTACGTGTCATGGCATCACCTCCCTGATGTTATAGTGCTCTTCAAGAAGGAAAGATAAACAATAGCACAGGCTCTCTTGCAATGGAAATTTATTGTTTCGTATTTTGAATTCTCTCACACTCTGCTGTGCATATGGCAATGTTTTCTTTTCTTATTGTGTATTTGTTTAAAATAAATTTAAAAAAAAATAAACTTGGGCTCTGCACACCAGGATGAGGAGGCACTGTCTCAAATTTTTGCTGCTGTTTTCAGACCTAATTCTGGTGATCTGAAGGTTTTTTGAGTACTTCCCAGATGCTGTGATCTGTAGAAAGGTATAGTTGCTGCTCTCCTGGTCTGTGCTCTGGCCTTGCTCAAGAGCCCCTGCTAGACATTAAATACAAGGATTAATTCTGCTCTTTGTCTTGAAACTGTGACCACTTTCTCTTCTCCTATGTGGCTAATCACAGGCATTTTTTGGCCCTGAGACTATAACCAGATCCCCTGTTCTCCTGTACTATAGTACTCTTCTGCACCCAGGAACTGACAGCAGAGTTACCAATCAGCACAGGTTCACCCAATGCTGGCAAAGGCTTCTCTGTAATCTCTTTCTGTGGTTTGATCCTCTTACTGTCTCTGGACTGTGAGCTTCCTAAGATACTGGTTTTTCAACCTTTGAATCCAGCTCTCTAATCATTAAGATAGGCTGACTATATTAGAAAAACAAATCTGGGAGGTTGAAAAATGCAATTGATAAGGCATTGTTGGTAGTCTTTGAAAAACAATTGAAAAGGGGAGAACCCTTGAACTGCAAGAAGATATGTGGCCTCTCCCTTTCCCCAAAGGAAAATGCTTGACTTCAATTCCTAGAAAATCTTACAATTTATTTACTATTAAATCAATGGTCTATGAACATTTAGAAAAATAATTAACAATTACTAAGCCAGTATGATTTGATCAGGAAAGAACAGATCCCTGGGTTAACCTCATTTCTGGGTTTGTTAGTTTGACCTTTATTAATTTCAACAAAGCATTTGATAAAATCTCTCATTTTAGCATATAGAAAAGATGGATATTTAGGAATTAAGTTAAAGACATAAGTAGTTGAATGACTGGATGGAAACAGTGATGATTAGTAGGACTATTTAAGCTTTGGTGCTGTTCTTTAGCAAAGTACTTGAGGAAGTTGTCATGTTTATTAATGAAAATCTCATTTAATTTGAAGATATTAAAACAAAACTAGTAGGGATAGTTACACTGTTGGAATATATATAGATACGATTCAAAAAGTTCTGAATGGGATGGAATTATGGGTAATGAACTGACTCTAATTCTTAAACTAGAATTGGAAAAAAATCAATTTTACAAGTACAAAATGGGGGAGGCATAGCTAAATAAAAGTTATGCAGAAAAATATAAAATGCTTCTAGTAAACAGCAAACTAATAAGTGAGTAGGTGACAGATTTAAGAAGGCAAGTGAATGAACAAGCATTTATTCTTTCATTTATTTTTTTCTGAATTTAATATATTCCAAATAAAATGAATACGTATATATGCATGTATATGTGGAGTATGAATATAGATATGGAGATATATTATAAGGATATAGATAGATATGTGTATATTTGCTTTTGTATGTTGTTTCAGTTAATCAATAAGTATTTATTAAGCAACTACTCTGTACTAGTGCTAAGTATGGTAGGTGAGAGGAAAGTTATAAAGAAGCAAAAGATAGTCTCTACCCTTAAGGAGCTTATTTTCTATTGGGGGAGACAATATGCAATCAAATATATCCAAAGCAAGCTATACAGAGAATAAATAAGGAGCAATTAATGGAGGGAAAGCAGTAGAATTTACCTAATCTATTCCACTGATCAGTTTTTTCTAGTTTTTGTTTTTTTTTTAACCAGTACCAAATAATTTGAGTGATTACTACTTTGTATATAGTTTGAGAACTTCTATCTATTAGGATGCCTCTTTCCCACTTCTTTGCAATATTTTCCTTGAGATTCCTGATCTTTTGCTTTTGACAAGAAATTTCATTATTTTTTCTAGTTCTATAAAATTATCCTTTGGTACTATGATGAATATGGCACAAAATAAGTAAAATAGTTTGGATAGTAGTGTCCTTTTTATTATGGTGGCATTATCTACTCACAAACAATTAATATTTCTCCAATTACTCAAAACTTTATGTTGTGTTTTGGGAGCTGCACACATATAATATCTGTATATGCACATATCATGGCTGTGCATGCCTTAGTAGAGAGACTCCCAAATATTTTATACATTCTTTAGTTATTGTGAATGGAATTTATCTCCCCCTGTTCGGTTTTATTGATAATATCCAGAAATGTTGATGACTTTATTTTATAAATATATAAAGTCATACAAAGACATATAACTATTTTATTTCCTGCAATTTAAAAAAATATTAATTGTTTCAATTATATGTTTATTTTACTCTTTGGTTAGGGTTCTCCAAACAGATCATCATATTTTTTTCAAATAGGAATAGTTATCTTACTTCTTTGCCTATGTTTATTACTCAGATTCTCATTTTTTCTTGTCTTAGTGCTGTAGCTAACAGGAGGAAAAATTTATTAAGCTCTTCCTTTGAGCCAAACAGTTTTACATCCTAAAGATGTAAATACAAATGCAAAGGCAATCCTTGTGCTGGAGTTTATATTCTAATAAGGGATACTATTCACAGAAAAGACTGGCAGCCAGGGAGAAGTAATTGGGTTCCAGAAAACTGAGAGATTCATTGTTTACAGAATGAAAGTGGTGATGTGCCCTGGGCTGAGCAAACCATATTTGTAGTATTGTGTTCAGTTCTAAGAGGCACATTGATAGGGCCACTGATAAGCAGATCATAAAGCAGACTGACAAAGATGGTAATTGGACTAGAGAAAATTTCATCTGTGTGTCTGCTGAAAGAATTCAGTGCGTTTAGTCTGCAGAAGATTGGAAAGGGAAGACAGATGAGAGCTGTCTTTAAGTATCTGAAGTGCCATCATATAGAAAAAGGAAATTTGTTCTGCGTGGCCTCAGGGAGAAGAACGGGAAACAAAAGGTAAAAGTTGGAGAAAGACAGATTTAGTCTTTATATAAGGAAAAACTTCCTAAAATTAGAAATGTCCTAAAGTGAAATGGTCAACATTAGAGATTAATAGCTTCCTACTCTAACAGTTTGTGAGTGGCAACTTTATTGCTATTTATTGTGAATGTTATAGGAGCAACTCTTGTACAGATATGAGTTAGACTTGGGAAAATATAAATTTTTTTAAAATTGTTTTGGTCTCTAGGGTACCAACCTATCAAACCTATCAAATTGACTAATATGACAAAAAAGGAAAATGATAAATGTTGGAGACAAAATGGGGAAATTGGGGCATTAATGTATCGTTTTTAGAGTTGTGAATTGATCCAACCCTTCTGTTTTAATATTTTTTATTTTCCCCAGTTACATATAAACCAATTTTTATATTTGTTTTTAAAACTTTGAGTTCCAGATTCTCTCTCTTCCTCCCTACAGATCTTCATTGAGAAGGCACATGTAAAGTTATATAAAACATTTCCATAAAAGTCATGTTGTGAAAGAAAACATAGATCTCTCTCCACCCACCTCCCAAAAAAAAAAAACCGTAAGAAAAAAAAATAATGTTTAGAAAAAGTATGTTTCAGTTTGCATTCAGACACAATCAATTCATTCTCTGTATATGGATAACATTTTTCATCATAGTCTTATGATCCTACCCTCCTGTAGCATTTTGGAACTATGCAATACCACTGCTAGGTCTATATCCCAAAGGAATTTTTTTTTAAAAGGAAAAGGCTCTATTTGTACAAACATATTTAAAGAAGCTTCTTTTGTGTTACCTAAGAATTAGAAACTGAGAGGATACTCATCAACTAGAGACTGGCTAAATAAGTTGTGGTATATGATTGTAATTGAATGTTATTGTGCTATAAGAAATGACAAAAAGGACAAGTTCAGAAAAATACATGAAAAAACTACATGAACTGATACAAAGTAAAGTGAGCAGAACCAGTAGAACACTGTATATAGTAACAGTTTACAGCATATAGTAACAATGATAAAAAATGATAAAAAATTTGAATGACTTAGCTTTTCTCACCAATTCAATGATACAAGGCAATCCCAAAGTACTCATAATGAAAAATGCTATCTGCCTCCATAAAGAGAACTGGTATTATCTGGATACAAACTGAAGCATACTATTTTTCACTTTATTTTTCATTGTTGAGTCTTCTTGCAAAAGAATGACTAATATGGAAATATTTTACATGATTGCACTTTTATAGCCTATATCAAATTGCTTAAACTCTTTGGAAAGGGGGAAATATAGAATTTGAAACTCAAAACTTTAAGAAAGGAATGTCAAAATTGTTTCTACATGTAATTGAGGAAAACTAAAATATTATTTTAAAAATAATTTTGGTATTTTTATTTTATGCCACCTAATTTATCCAATTTATCCTGTATGTATCTTGTTTGTATAGAATTCTTACACTTTCCTTACTTCATTAGACTTTGAGTCCTTTGAAAGGAGATAGAGGATTTGATTTTTTCCCTTATTTGTATTTCCAGAGCTTAGATGCCTAGCATACAGAATATTTAAATTTAATTTAAATATTTGCTGACATCTTTTATTTTCCAAAGTTTCTTGTTTTTTCCTACTAGAGAAACACTCCTTTATTTAAAAAAAAAAAAATAATGGTTATCAGTCTCAGTTTCGTCAGGGGGGGGGGGAGGTGGTTTGCAAAGAACTTTACAAATTACTTCAATTTATCCTCAAACTATTTTTACAAAATGGATGTAATATGAGGAAACTGAGACTGACAACCATTATGTGACTTTCCCAGGATCACACACCTATTAAGTGAGGTTGATTTGAACTTAGCTCTTTCTGATGCAAGTCCTACACTCATTAAATACCCATAATTTTCTATTTCTGTAATGAAAGTTACTTTTTTATATCTCTTCTTTGAGTTCAAAATTGTTCACTATAATTCCAGAAGGTTCAGCTTCAATTATTTGTTATGTTTTGGTAGTCATCATGTAGAAGAGGTATTACACTTGTTCTTCTTGTTCTCAGGGAGAAAAACTGGAAGCAAAAGATAGAAGTTGCAGGGATAGATTATTGTTTTTTTCTGGTTCTGTTTGCTTCATTTTGTATAAATTTACATAAATCTTTCCATAATTCTCTACATTTGTCATTTTTGTTCTTGTTCAATCAATTCAGTGATACCTGACTCTTTGTGATCTCATTTTGGGCTTTTTTGGCAAAGATACTAGAATGGTTTGCCATGTCTATCTCTAGCATTACATTTCATTTCATAGGCAAATGAGGTTAAGTGACTTGCCCAGAGTCACACAGCTACTACATGCCTGAGGCTAGATTTGAATTCAGTAAATTAAGTCTTCCTGACTTCAGACCTGATACTCTATCCACTATAGCACCTAGCTTGCTCCATAATTATCATAATCATCATTTAATAATATAGTAATATATTACATTCATATATCATGGTTTTTGTTGTTGTTGACAGCTTTTCTTTGGGTTTTTTGTTTGTTTTTTGCTACTGTAAAAATGTGCCATTATAATTATTTCAGTGTATACAAAACCTTCTTTTTATCACTGACTTCTTTTAAGTATATGCCAATAGCAGGATCAATTTTAAATTACTTTCCTGAATGGTTAGACCAATTCAAAGCTCCCCATTAATATATTAGCATGATTATCTTTCTCAGTCTAGTGGTAAATTCACAATCTCCTTACCCCTTCTTCATCCCCACTCCTTGTAGTTATTAGTTTTATTTTACCCACATCTTTTTATAAGAAGTTTTTCTTTCATTTGTTCTGTTTATAAATTATTTGTTAATTCTTTCCAGCATATATTGAAATGTTATTTTTATTAGTAGTCTATATCTTTATTCTTTCTTTAATCTTTCAGTATTCAAAATAGGATTAAAGTTTCTAAAGCACTAGGCTCCCACTCCATCTTCTAACTTCTTTCTCTTCTGTCTGTTGTTGCTCTTATAAATCTTTCTCTATGATCCCTTTATTTTGGCATTCCTTACTGCTAGAATCATAATTTTGTGTAAGATAAAAATTTTGAACAAAATCATTATTACATGGTAGAAATTTCTATGTCAGGTCATGCAGCCCGGCCCTTTCTACTACATTCATCATGATCAGCCTTCTTCACAAAGACTGTGCCATCTCACCTCTGGGTCTATTCCATCTGTGCCAATTGCATGAAAGGGCTAACATAACTCTACTAATAAACCAGGTTCATGGAGAGATTCAATATTCACCTAAAGAAGGGGATCTTTCAATGTACTAATTCCCTCTAGAGTTCTTAAACTGGAGTCAGTTGGATAGATTTCAGCTCATTCATGAACTTGGGTGGGGAAAAATTATTTGTTTATATTAACTAACTTCTGGTTGAAATTTGTCATTTCTTTCTATTATGAATGCCAGCAACTAACATTATTGTTAGAAGGGGTTCACAGGTTTTGTCAAAGGGGCTCATGATACACACAAAAGATTAAGAACCCCAGCTCTAAATTAAGCATTCATGAGGTCCCCACCTCCATTACGCCTCTTTCCATAGGAATGCTCTTCAATAGGACCCCTCGCTCAATTGTGGTGAGACTAAATTCATTTCTTCTGCTCCTGTAATTATCCTTTATCCTCAGTCCTATAAAAAACAAACAAACAAACAAACAAATCCATAGGACTTATGGTCCCTTCACCATTCATCCATGGACTTGGTAGAAGAGTGTCACATATTTCCTTCTGTACCCCACTTCTTATCTGCCTATTTAAAAACTTTGTAAGTCTGCAGTTCCAAGTCCTCAAATAGAAATATAGAGAGGATCAGGAAATTTGGTCCATAGAGACATAGTTCTAATCCTTCACTTTTTTTAAAATTGTAATAAGTTTATTTATTTTTAATATACATTGCTTTATGAATCATGTTGGGAGAGAAAAATCAGACCATGGGAGAGATTAAAAAAAAAAAAAACAGAAAAAAGAGAAGTGAACATAGCATGTATTGATTAACATTCAGTCTCTTTGATTCCTTTTTTGGATGCAGATGGCATTTTCTATCCAAAGTCTATTGGTATTGCTTTGAATCACTGAACTACTGAGAAGAAACAAGACTTTCATAGTTGATCATCACACATTCTTGCTATTATTGTGTACAATGCATTCCTGGTTCTGCTTGTTTTGCTCAGCATCAGTTCATGTAAATTTTTTCAGGTTTTTCTATAATTAGCTTATCATTTTTATAGAACAACAATATTCCATTATCTTCATGCACCACAATTTGTTCAACTATTCCCTAATTGATGGGCATCCATTCCTTTTCCAATTCTTTACTACCACAAAAAGAGCTGTTACAAACATTTTTGCATATGTATGTCCTTTTCCTTCCTTTAAGATTCCCTTAGGACACAGATCCAATAATTGCACTGCTGGGTCAAAGTAATCTTTCACTTTCAGTTCTCCTGTTTCTTAAGTTCTGATTGCATCTTTATCCCCTAGACTTTTTTTTTCTCCTTTTCACTATCCCTTAGTTCTTTTGTTTGCTTGCTTTTAATTACACAGATCAGTCTTTTTCACTTAAAAAAATAAAACAAACTAAGCAAGAGGGAATTAATTTCATTACTCATTCTTTCCTTGAGAGTGATACTTGGTTACATTTCTAGTACTTTTCTTGTTTATGTTTTGTTGTTATTGTTTACTCCTTTTGGTTTTGTTAGACTCTTTGTGATCCCATTTGGGATTTTCTTGGAAGAAATGCTGGAGTGATTTCCCATTTCTGTTTCCCATTCTCTTCACAGATGAAGAAATTGAGGCAAACAAGGTTAAGTGACTTACTCAGGGTCACACAACTAGTAAGTGTGAGGCCAGATTTAAACCTACAAAGATAAGTCATCCTAACTTCAGGGCT
>JAJPUD010004620.1:0-110397 GCA_023553655.1 Myrmecobius fasciatus | reverse complement strand
TCCATTACAAATTTCCACCCCCCCCCTAGTTCCCACCCCTCCCCTAGATGGCAGGAAGTCTACTACATGTTAATATGTTAAAATACTTGACAAATTGAATATATGTATACATATTTTTACAGTTATCCTGCTGTGCAAGAAAAGTCGGATCTACAAGAAAAAAAAATCTCAGCTAGATTTTGAAGCAAAAGTTGTTTCACATTCATTGCCTCCATTTCCTGTTCTTTTACTAACACATCAATTCATTATCATCTGACTTTTAACCTCACTACTCAATTGCAACTTCTCTCTTCAAAGTTATCAGTGATCTAATTACCAAAGCTGATAGTTTTTATTCAGTCCTTATTTTGATTTATTTACTGTTTTTGACACAACTAAACACCCTCTCCTCTTACATACTCTCTTCCCAAGGTTTTTTGACACCACTCTCTCCTGCTTGTCCTTCTCCATGTCTGACCATTCCATTTCAGTCATTTGATGAGTTATCCTGCTCCAGAAGGCTCTCTTCTCCACCCTCTCCTTTAGCCAAATTCTCTGCATTGCTGATTGCATTAGCATTCATGGGTTTAATTATCATTTTAATGCAGGTGATTAATAGATTTAAATAGAAAACCCCAGTTTCTCTCTACACCAAGCTTCAGTATCCCATTTCCAAATGTCTATTAGACATTTCAGACTGAATGTTATAGAGACATCTCAAACTCAACATGTCTAAACCAGAAACCATTATCTTTCCTCAGAACCCACCTTTATCAAACTTCCTTATTTGTGTGAAGGTAGCATGATTCTTTAAGTCTTTGCAATTTGTAGCCTTTATGTTATCTCTCACTCCTCACTCCTCATTCTCTCTCTCTTATACAATATAGCCAATTGGTTTTCCAAATCTTGCCTTTTTAATCTTCACATTTTTACCCCCTCTTCTATTCATCCTTTTCTTTCTTTCTTTCTACTAACATAGATGCCATCTTAGTTCAAACCCTTGTTCTACTATTACAATGGTCTCCTAATTAAGTCCCTTTCTCAAATTTTCAGTCTATCTTCCCATGTTTTGTCAAAGTGATTTACCATGCTACTCTCTTTCTCAGTGAACTACTTGTTCTCTGTTATCTCTAGGATAAAATATAAACTGTGTTTTTAAAACCCCTTAAGATAGGAAACTATCTTAACTTTTCAGACACTACATACTATTCCCATTACCACACTCTAAATTCCAGACAAATTGTCCTTCTCTCTGTCTCTCACACATTTGTCATCTCCCACTTCCAAAATTTTTCTCTAACCCTCTCCACTGCTGAGAAGGAACATTTCCTCTCTTCCTTTAACAAACAGCCTTTCCTGATCCATTCAATTATTTGTGCCTTTTTTCCTTAAGTACCTAAACTTTTTATATTTATTTTAGATTTCTTTTTTGACTCCCCAGTAAATTGGATATAAGTGAGGTAGTTATAGTAAAGTGTCAGCCTCATTCCCTCTTCTAAAGTCATCAAAGACCAGACAAAAATCAAAATGACTGGTGATAGCTTAGGGTACATTAGATGACCTTGGCATCTTCTATGTCTGACCAGGTTCTAAGCATACCATAATGCCTGCTTTAACCATATTCGTGACCTTTGGAACTACTTGTTCACACTTGCCTATTTCTCTGGAGGACATACTTGGGGGTAGACACACCTCCCTAATGCACTGACAAATGAGTCACAGTTTTGACTCATTAAAAATTTAGATAACTGAGTAGAAATTGTAGTTTTGGGGTACAATTCTAAATGAATTCTGGAAATGGGACCCAATAATGAGGATAAATTCTTAGATAATCCTCAAACTTCCTGTTAGTCTTGCTTTTTGCTTTATATTCTAGCAAATCACTTCTGAACTTTTAATACTGGCTGATATACATCCTCTTCCCTTTTACTATACTTACTGATTAGTGTTATATCCAAAGCATTTCTTCACTTTTCTTGGTAATTTGTGAGTAAAGGTTTGAGATGGTGTCCAAAAGATTAGAGTGAAGTAGGAGTATATTGGCATATACTTTATTTATTTATTTAGTTAGTTAGTTAGTTAGTTAGTTATTTTGCTGAGGCAATTGAAGTTAAGTGACTTGCCCAGGGTCACACAGCTAGGAAGTGTTAAGTGTCTGAGACCAAGCGTGAACTTAGGTCTTCCTGACTTCAGGGCTGGTGCTCTATCCACTGTACCACCTAGCTGACCTGGCATATACTTTAAAATATATTTAGTAATAAAATAATATCTTTAAATAGCAGTTTAACTTGTCAAGGCATTTTTTTTATCTTGAATCTCCTTTTGGACCTTATAACATCGATGACTGACTTATATGCCTACTGTACAAAGTCTTCCTGAGAATAATTTGTATATGTATCAAGTACATCCTTAGTTAAAAGAGGTTTGAGAATGGAAGAGGCATGCTTTATAGTCACATAATTGATTCAAATGTATAATCTTGTTGTTTGCTACATTTATGGCTTATTTATCCAAAACCATTTGACTTTGGTAAAGCAAAATAACTTCTTAAAGATTCCTCCCAACAAGGTGTTTCCCATACTTAAGTTAATATCATGCACCATTCTTTTTTTTTTTTATATTTAATTTTATTTTATTTGCATAACATATGTGTGGGTAATTCTTCAACAATAACCCTTACATAGCTTTCCATTACAAATTTTCCCCCCAACTTCCCCACCCCTTCCCTAGATGGCAGGATATCCACTACATGTTAATTATGTTAAAATATTGGCAAATCGAATATATGTATACATATTTCCAAACTTATCATTGTTGTGCAAGAAAAATCTTATCTACACAAACGATATATCAGATAAAGGAAACACAATGTAAGCAAACATCAATCAAGGAGTATGAGAATGTTATGTTGTGGTCCACATTTCATATCCCTCTCTCTGGGTGTGTATGGCTTTCTTCAGTGAACAATTGCAGGTGGTTTGAAACATATCATTGTTGAAGAGAGCCATGTCCATCAGAATTAATTGTCATATAGTACTGTTGTTGCCGTGTATAATGATCTCCTGGTTCTGCTCATTTCACTCAGCATCAGTTCATGTAAGTCTCTCCAGGCCTCTCTGAAATCATCTTGCTGGTCATTTCTTACAGAACAATAATATTCCATAATGTTCATATACCATAATTTATTCAGCCATTCTCCAATTGAAGGGCATCTATTCAATTTCCAGTTTCTAGCCACTACAAAAAGGGCTGCCACAAACATTCTTGCACATGTGGGGCCTTTTCCTTTCTTTATGATTTCTTTGGGATATAAGCCCAATAGAAATGCTGCTGGGTCAAAGGGTATGCACAGTTTGATAACTTTTTGAGCATAGCTCCAAATTGTTCTCCAGAATGGCTGTATCCGTTCACAGCTCCACCAACAATGCATCAGTGTCCCAGCCCTCCCACAACCCCTCCAACATTCATCATTAACTTTTCCTGTCATTTTAGCCAATCTGACAGGTGTGAAGTGGTACCTCAGGGTTGTCTTGATTTGCATTTCTCTGATCAATAGTGATTTGGAGCACCTTTTCATATGACTATAAATAGTTTTAATTTCATCCTCTGAAAATTGTCTGTTCATATCCTTTGACCATTTATTGATTGGAGAATGGCTTGAATTTTTATAAATATGAGACAATTCTCTATATATTTTTGAGATGAGACCTTTATCAGAACCCTTGAATGTAAAGATGATTTCCCAATTTATTACTTCCCTCCTAATCTTGTCTGCATTGATTTTGTTTGTACAAAAACTTTTTAACTTAATGTAGTCAAAGTTATCTATATGGTTTTCAATTAAGAGTTCCAGTTCTTCTTTGGACATAAATTTATTCCATCTCCAAAGGTCTGAGAGGTGAACTATATTACATTCCTCTAATTTACTTATAGTATCACTCTTTATATCCAGATCATGAACCCATTTAGATCTTATCTTGGTATGTGGTGTTAGATGTGGGTCAAGCCCTAATTTCTTCCACACTAGTTTCCAGTTTTCCCAGCAGTTTTTGTCAAATAGTGAATACTTATTATCATGCACCATTCTTGAAAGATAAAATGACAGCAATGATTTTGTTTACTATCCTTCAATTACACAAGGAATTAAATTAGAAAATTATAAATTCATACTCCCACATATAATAAATATTTCAAACGCCATTTTATAAAATTTAGGCCCAAATGGCTGTCCATCCAAAATGCTTATATAAGATATTTACACATATTTACACACATATTCATACACATAGTTCCCTCATGTATAAAATGGGAATAATAATAGCACTTATCTCAAAAGGTTGTTGTGAGGAAAAAAAGGTGATAATACTTTGCAAAGATAATTTTCTGCATAAATATTATTATTATTTCAATGATCCCTAGAGGAAGCAAAACTTTATCTTTTTAACATCAGTATTCTCTCTGTGGTGCTACATGATTGTGAATCATGGAACACCACATTCTCAGAAGAATCAAGACTATAGATAACCCAAAAGATAATGAAAGATGTAGGGGAGGGGGGTTGCCAATCATGATGCACAAATATAGATATAATGAATATCCTCCTAAATAGGTGTGATTCACAGAAGAAGTAGCTAATTCCTATAAGGAAATTTAAAGATAGTAGATAGGCCTAGTGCTAGACTGGTATATTTAGGTCTTCATAGAATTCTTCTACCTCTTAATCTAGGTCTTCAAATATTGACTTCTCTTTTTTAATTTGCAAAATCAAATTAGCAATACTTATCCTATCAGTGTCAAAGAGTTGTTACTTAGATACATAGATGGCTCTGTGATCATTCTGCTGAGCTCACTCTCACCACAAATGCAGAGTAACTTCCCCTCTTCTGTGGCACAGAGATTAAAACATTGGAGCTGAGGTAAGGAAGACTCATCTTTCTGAGTTCAATTCTGACCTCAGACACATACTAGCTATATCATCCTGTTTGCCTCAATTACTTCACCTGTAAGATGAAGGGAATGGCAAACTACTTTAGCATCTTTTTGAAGAAAGCCCCAAAGGAGACCATGAACAGTTGAACATGAATGAAAAACAAATGAACAACAATGCCTTGATAATTAGTGAGTACAATGCAAAAATGGGAATAGGTAAAAAAGGTAAGAATTTGTTCAAAAATAAGGATCAGGAGTGTAAAATGAAGAGTACAAAAAAGAAAAGAGCACTACTACACAAGAAAGAGCTAGAATGTGCAACATTTGGCAAAAACCAGAGAGCAACAAGAAAACATGAAACTGAATACATTTTAGCAGGCATAAAATAACTCATTACTAAAATGGGAACTATTTCTGACTCAACTGTTTATATACTATCAGAGAACTGATTTATTAGAGCAAAATAAAAATTAATACAAACCTAAAAGAATAAAAAAGAGAAAGAAAATATGGCATGAAATTAAAACTATTCCAATCTGACCTATTTAAACACATTTATTGATGCCAAAAATAGGAAAAGAACATTAATATTATAAAAATTTTCATATAGAAATGTAATCTAATATAAATCTATTATCATAATAAGGAGACTAAAAGAGTCTGAAACACCTGAGTCAACAAATACTTTGTTTCTTTGGCAAACAGAAGGATATTGCAACCAAAGGCAACACCAGTTTAGAATGTAAACTCATTTGGCAATATCTTATAAACAATGATGGAGAGACAAAAGAAGGATTGAATAAGCCACAACACAGTACATGCTAAAACTTATAAAGGATGAGCAAAATTGTGTTTTAGATATGTACAGATATAGAACTAGACATAATAACAGAAGTGGAGATGACTGTGGCTGGGAGAAGAGTAGCTGCATTTCATTGCTTCAATGCTTCAACAAACATTTATTAAGCACTTACTATGAGTTAGCCAAAGCAGCTGAATGTCTCAATGGATAGGGCCTTGGGCCTGGCATCAGGAAGACCTAAGTTCAAACCTGAAATTCAGAAACTTACTAGCTATGGGATCCTAGGCAAATTATTTAATCTCTGTTTGCCTTGATTCAAAAGAGAAGAAACTGGTAAACCATTCAAATATCTTTGTCAAAAAAATCTCATGAGCAGTAATAGTCCACAGGGTCATGATATGTCCAGCAGAACTGAAAAAACAATGAGATAAGCATTGTGTTAAATGTTCTAGATATAAAGGTAATAATATTTACTGACCTCAAGGAGCTCAAATTCTACAGGGAGAAATAAAACCACAGTGGTAAAACACACACACACATACACACACACACACACACACATACACACACAAATGCTTGAAAGGGATGCCAAAAATTACTTCTTTGAGTAATTATTATTATCCATTTCTTTTTCTCTTTTAAATTTTTGAAAAAGTTTATTTTTACAAGCATTTATTATTTCTCTCCACTTTCCCTCACAATGAACAATAAAAATAATTAATAATATATGAAACCTTTATAATATACAGTCCAACAAACCAAATTCCCATGTATGTCTCATTGTGCATTTTAAGTCTATCACCTTTCTGGAAGATGAATAATATGTTACATTCTCAGTTTTCTGGACTGGTGGTTTATGACTGTATGGATCATAGTTCTAAAGTCTTTCAAAAAATTTTTTATCTATCTATCTATCTCTTTATCTATAATTGGAATTTCTGCATATTACCAATAAGATACAGGAAATAAAGAAAGAGAAATTTTATGTTAAGGAACTATATAATGAAATAAATATTTTGGCGTATATTTACCAATATGCCTAGGTACAATATAAATTCCAAATAAAAATAAAGATATTTTTAGAAATATGAAAGTAAATAGAGAAATATTAATGTCAATATATCAAGGTAATATGATAAAAAGATAATTGTTATCTAAATTATTTAACTAGTCCATGCTATAGTAATCAAATTGTCAAAGGATTATTTTATAGAATTAAAAAAGTAATTATTCATATGTAGGATCCAAAAATTCTAAAGGGCAATAATGAAATAAAATGGGAAGGGAGAAAGATCAGCACCAGATCTCAAACTATACTATGAAACAGTAATCATTAAAATGAATTGGTACTCATTTAAAAAATAGAGACTGATAAATGGGAGAGAATAAGTACCTAGTATGTAGAAGGAAATAAACCCAGTATTATAGTGTTTGCTAAACCAGCCCTGCACTTTAGTACAAAGTCATCCTTGTTTGGGTATATAAATTTTTAATATTTATTCTAGCAAATATTTTATTTTAATTTTTTAATCACTGCTCTTTAGAGGTATTGCTCTATATTTTATTTCTCTGCTTTGTATTTCCCATGTTTGGCTGTGAAGATATTTGTCTCACAGAAACCACTTAGGTACATGCTTCTTGCCCTAGTAATGGAAACAGTTTCTATATATTGAAATTAAATCTTCTTTAAAAGTCTAATGAAATTAACTTGAAAATGCATCAAATTCTGGAATTCCCCTCCCCGAAAAAAATCCATTTATGGCTTATTTAATTTAATGTTGGATTATTTAAATGCATTTTTCTTCTTTTTGTTAATCTGGATATTTTGCTTTTGTAAGCATTAATTCATTTCCTCTAAGTAATTAATTCTGTTAGCATATAATTGGGCAAAAAAGGTTCTAATAATTTCTTTTATTGGTTCTTCAGCTTTTGCTAATTTTTCATTTTTTATGAATTTTAAAAATAGTTTATTGGTTGCCTATTTACATTTTTAAAAATATACCCTACTCTCATTTGCCAATTCAATTTTTTTTAATTTTAATTTTAATAATATCATGTTTAACCTTCAGAATTTTTATATTATTGTCTGGCTGACTAATTTTGATTTGTTCTTCTAGCTTTTTAGTGCACACAAAATTCATTAAGTTATTCTTTCTTTTGTTGATAAAAATTTTTATAAATATAAATATCCCACCATGAACAATTTGTTGTATCCTACAAGTTTGAGTGTGTTGTTAAATTATTTTCATTTTCTTGTTTGAATTTTGTTTAATAATTTAATCTTTGACTCACTGTTTCTTTTTATTATTTTTTTTTCTGAAGCAGGGTCACACAGCTAGGACCAACTAGTTCTTTAGAAGGCTATTTAGTCTCCAATTACTTTTAAATTATTTTTTCAAGGGTCTTTTGTTGACTACAATATTTAATGCATAGTGATCAGAAGATGAGGTGTTTGGAGTTTCTGCTTTTCTAAAGTATTACTGAGGTCTTTCTTCCACAAATAGCCAGTTTATATAAGGATTATATACATTTACATGTGTGTATATACATATATGTATATATATAAAGTTTGTATAAATTCATCTCTAGTTCTATTTCCATAGGTCTATCATCTCTATTTTTTTTTTCTAAAATTCTATTTGGCATCTTCTTGTTTATTTTTTGGTTAAATTTCTCTCAGAATAGAAAGAGTCCATTAAATTTTCCCTCTATTATAGTTTTGCTATTTCTCCAGTATTCTCCAACCCAAATTTCTATAGTTTGATTAACTTTTCTTCTAAGTGTTTATATGATAAGTAATACACACACATATGTACAGACAAACATATACACACAAAGACAGAGAAAGAGAAACAAAGAGAAACAGAGACAGAGACAGAGAGAGACACAGAGAGAGTCAGGCTTGGGAGTCCCTCTATGACTCACAGGTCATATTCATCTTTCTCTGTGACCCTTAAAGATAACAGAGTTCTGAAAAGATAGTGGTTTCTTACCGCCCTATTAGCATATAAACAACTTATCACCATATATTCCCTTCCACTTAAATAAATGTGTATGCTATTCTATGTATCTTTTGGCTCCTGTATTTATTTCCATTTCAAAATGTCTGCTTAGGTCTCCTTTTCTTCAAGGAATGCTTACAAATCCACTATTTCATTAAAGATCCATATTTCCCTCCTTAAGAACATACAGTTATCTTTCCACATTGCAACTTTCTCCATCATGGTTTCAATATATCACAGGTTGGCATAAAAATTAAATAGAAATTTTGGGGGAATTTTGTAGAAGTCACAGATGATATATGAAAGTCAGCATATAACAAAGAAAAGGGTTAAAAACTCAGAAATACATAAAACATATACATAGAATTGTATGATAACATTTTATCTTTTAATGCAATAATAGTCCAGATTTTTCAAATTGCAGGGCATCACACCCCTAATCCCCATGATATGGAAGGGATAACTACCTAGTTTTGTTAGATAGATTATTCTTATTGTATTCTTTTATTTTGATTCTTTAATGTATTCTAAACTCTACTGTTTTAGGGTCCCAACTCTTGTGTGATCACTCTGTCTCCTTGGAGTTTCTATTTGGCTGCATATAATATTGTTTCTTTGACCTGGAAGATCTGGATTTTGCTATCATTTTCCTTAGAGTTTTCATTTGGGGGTTTCTTTCATGAGGCAACTAGTAGATCTTTTTTCTTTGTTCTCTGTTTTTTTGCAGTTTTCATTTGTAATTTCTTGAGATTTATTATTCAAACTTTTCTTTAGTTAAGATTTCATGTAGTTCTGGGGCAGCTAGGTGGCGCAGTGGATAGAGCACCAGCTCTGAAGTCATGAGGACTTGGGTTCAAATCTAGTCTCAGACACTTAACATTCCCTAGCTGTGTGACCCTGGGCAAGTCACTTAACCTCAATTGCCTCAGCAAAAAGCAAAAAAAAAAGGTAAGATTTCATGTAGTTCAATAATTCTTTGATTATTTCTTGTTTATGACTTATTTTCCAGATCATTTGGCTTCTTCTTTTCCCCATTTTAAAATTTTGTTTTACTATTTCTTGTTGTCTCATTGAGTTCTTGTTCATAAGTTTGGCCCATTCTAATTTTTAGGACAGTCAGTTCTTGGGTGAGATTTTCTACCATCTATTCTAAGGATTCAATTCTCCTTGTCATTATTCTTTCCTCCCTAACTATTTCATTTTATATTTCTTATTTCATTTCTTCTTGTGCTTGAAGTCAGAATACTTTTTGAAAATTTACATGAACTTTTGGGGTCACTTTCTTTCTTTAGGGTTTTTGCAGTCCAGGGTATTTTCTTTATGGTACTCAATATTTTCTTTTATTTGCCTATCTCGGCAGAAAAACATTTTGGCCAACTATTATCAGGCAATAACAAATTTCCTTGGTCAGAGTAGCATTCATAATAGGTGTTTATTTTCATGATGTAAAAGGATTGAGTGAATTTAAAATTTTAAAATCTATGTGGCTTCCAGGAAATTGAGCGCATGATAGTGAGATTCCAAAAATAGCTGCTCAAAGTGTTACCCTGATATAACAATTTCAATATGAATATGAATGGAAAATAAAAAAGATAGAAATGGGATAAGCCAGAAATTGATTCACAGCTTCCTATAAGTTTTCGTGTTTCCTAATAGTAAATCATGATTTCTTATTATAGTACATGCTTGTTAATACCCTTTTCCATTTGTAGAATGGGATGTTTTGTCAGCAAACATAAACATGAATTTCTTTTCATTTCCACAAATTTTCATTTCTTCTTAGTTGTGCCTTATGCCCCTATTTCCTTGTTTAATTTATTCCATTAAGTAAGGTAAAAAAAACAAACAAACAAAAACAATCCAGATCTTTCAATTGTGGATAGGTAATTCCTAAGAGTTTAATGTTATAGGATTGAGCTGGATAAATTTGGCCTTACTCAGAACATGCCAAGATACATTTTAACATTCAAAACAAATGTCTAAATCTATTCAAAGATGTTGTGAATATTATACTTACTGAAAGTTGCCTGGTTGGGGAAAAAAAAAACACAAAACAAAGAACAAGTCATTCCTAGGGATTCAAGGTCCATAAAATTACTTAAATAACATGAGTGAGTATTTTCTATCAAGGCTACAATGACTTCCTCACCTTGTTCTATTAACAAAATCATTGTTTGATGCACAAGGCCAGAAAATTAAAAATATATGCAAGAGGAAAGCATCAAAAGCAATCTGATAGGAAAAATTGAACAGGAAGTATTATATAATATTGTGATTTTAACTGAGATCTGTGTAGACATTTCAATATTTAATTTTCCCACTTCAGAATGGTTCCAAAGTGCTTTCAGAATATTCAATGAGATAGATATATTAGATATGGTACATGCATAAAATGACTCTTGGGAGCCTGAATTTTAGAGGATAAAAAAGAAACACTGGACACTACTATCTAGGCCTGTAATCTACTTTTAAAAACAAATAATATCAAAACATAAAAATGAAAAGCAAAGAGGTGGTACAGTGGGTAAGAATGAATGGATGGATGAATGAAGCATTTATTAAGCATTAACAATGAATAAAACATTATGCAAGGCATTGGGAATACAAGGAGGAAAATAAGCTAACCCATGTCCTTAAGGAGCTTACATTTTTTTTTTTAATTAAAGCTTTTTATTTGTATAACATATGTATGGGTAGTTCCCCAGCACTGATCTTTACAAAGCTCTCCATTACAACTTTTACCCCCAGTCCCCTCCCCTCCCCTAGATGGCAGGCAGTCCACTACATGTTAATAATGTTGAAATACTTGACAAGTTGTGCAAGAAAAATCCTATCTACAAGAAAAACAGAAAATCAGAGAAAGGAAACACAATTCAAGCAAACCTCAATAGAGAGCATGAAAATGTTATGTTGTGGTCCATATTTCATATCCCTCTCTCTGGGTGTATATGGTCTTCTTCAGTGAACAACTGGAACTGGTTTGAGACAATTCTTTGTTGCAGAGAGCCATGTCCATCATAATTGATCATCATGTAATACCGTTGTTGCTGTGTATAATGATCTCCTGGTTCTGCTCGTTTCCCTCAGCATCAGTTCATGCAAGTCTCTCCAGGCCTCTCTGAAATCGTCCTGCTGGTCGTTTCTTACAGAAGGAGCTTACATTCTAATGGAAGTGACAGTATATATAAAAAGTTTCATCCACAAATAATATAGGTAAAGGTCTAAGCACCAGAGCAAATCCAATGGTAATATCTCGAGGTTTTTTTGTTTGTTTGTTTGTTTTGTTTTTTGTCATTTCCACTGATAAAATCAGCATCAGTTTCTGATGGTGAACCATTTGACAGTGCCAAAGACGTTAGTGATAAGAACTTTGTTTTGTGACCTTAGTTCCTGAAGGAACAATCACTAGACTACATAAGGGGTTCATTGCCAAGATAATAGCTTCAGGAATTGGACTAGAAACACCACCATACCAAAGACTTTTTGGATTCAAGGCCCTGGGCTGTCTCCTTTGGGTATGACGAAAGATGGTGGTCCAATGATGGTTGTGACTTGATTTGCCTGACATATGCTGCCTTCCATCTTTATCTCAAGGTGCAATGCTGCCCTGTCAGTGGCAATTGATATGACTTGGAGTTAGGAGGAACTGAGCTCAAATCTTATCTCAGACATGTTATAGCTGTGTTACCTTGAGCAAACAATGATTTGGAACTGGAATTATGTTCTATTAGAACAGAGCTAAATTATAAACCTAATCCCCTTCCCCTTCCCAGAGAGTGGTGCATTGGAGAAATAGGATTATGCCTTTTAAAGGTTAGGGGAATGAGTTTGTATATTTGTTATTATACCTTTTAAAGTAAATATTCCTTTGTAAAAGCTTATCTGTCTGTTATCCACTGTTAAGTGGAAGTGGTATGCAAGGGACCTATCCCCTATAACTGTAGAAACAATTGTGGAGTCTGGAGCCACTGGCAGAGAATCTAGACCTTCTTAAGGGTACTGGAGACATTTGGGTGGGGAAAGATAGGGGATCTAACAACCAGACTTTCAGGTAGCAGGGTCCATAGTAATTAGTATCACATATTTCTCCAAAGTTATTCTCTCTCTCCCCCCACCTTAACCCTCAAACTTCTAAAAGCTAAATAACCTTAGTTTCTTTAAGGTATTATGATATGTTTTTTGAATTCCCTCATCATATTGATCACCATTAGTACCATCATTACCCTTTAGGAATGATCAAGATTATTCCTAAAAACTGATTATACTACTCAAGATCCAGTTTTTCTAGGCAAAGTTTCACAGGATGTTATTTCTCTCATTTTGTGAAACTATGTTTCCATTAATATAATATAAGATTACATTTTTGGCATTTGGGCTGTCATATTATATTGTTAACTGATAATGACTGTAGTTTGCTAGAACACCCAAATATTTTTCATATGTAATGCTGACTAGATTTTCCTACCTCATTCTGTATGTGTATAGCTGATTTTTTAGAAATTTAAATGCAGAGCTTCAGATTTGTCTCTGCTAAATCTCATTCTATTTAGATTGCCCATTGGTCTGACCCAAAAATCTTTTGGAATTCCAACTCTGTCAGAATGTCAGACTCCATGTTAACCATCCCTTTTAGATTGGCAGCATTTACAGATTTGATAATATGCCATCTGTACCTTCAGACAAGCAATTGATAAATTATTTTGCAGTAAAATGGCAAAAATAGATTCTAGAGACATACTTATTAGTGGAATTCCCTAGTTTTGTCCTCTGAAATCCAGCAGAATAAGACTAAATCTTTGTATATTTACACTTTCATTCAATATTGGACTTTCTCCTAAGATGATATCAAGTTTTTAATGTCTACTCTGTTTGGTTTGACTATTAGTCAATTCTGATTATACAATCTGACCTCTACAACTTTCTGTCTTATCCACAAGGACAGTTTGAGTGAATTTGTATAACTGTTTGCTGAAACATAGATACTCTACTCCTATATTCTACTCTTGTTAATCTAGTTGCTCTGAATGAAAGGATTTATAATCAGGTATATAGAATTTGCTTAATCACTAAAGAAGATAGAGACTAATTCTAGTGTATGTGGGTAAAATGGGAAGGGACTAGACTAGACTGATAATATTAGGCTTGGAGAAGAAGATATGAGTTTAAGAAATCAGTTCTAGGAAAGATTTTAGGAGGGAGTGCAGAGAAGGGATTACCTAGAGCATAAAAGACTCATAAAGACAGACCAATCAGATGGAAGAGTGACTAAATTTGTTTTACTTGGTTCCAAAGAGCAGAACTAGGAAGAGTTACAGAAAGGGAAAATTTAGGCTTTGTCTAAAGCAAAATCTTCCTAATAATAACAGTCATTCCAAAGCAAAATGGCCTATCAAAAGAAGAATGGGCTACCCCTCATTTAAAATTATGGGGTAATAGATATTGAGCTGACAGGTGTAACCTCAGAAGTCATCTAAGTTTAGCTCCCTCATTTTATGGAAGAAGAAACTGAAACCCAGGGATTTTTTCCCCTCAATAGTATTCTATTTTTCCAAATACATATAAAGATAGTTTTCAACATTCATTTTTGTAAAACCTTGTATTTCAAATTTTTCTCCCTCCTTTCTTTCCTCACATTCCTCCTTCCCAACACAGTAAACAATCTGATATGAGCTAAACTTGTGCAATCCTTTTAAACAGAGTTCCATATTATCATGTTGGGCAGTAAAAATCAGACAATACGGGAAGAAACCAAGAGAAAGAAAACAAATAAACAAAAAGGTGAAAATACTATCCTTCAATCCATTGTATCCAAAGTTCTTTCTCTCAATATGGATGGCATTTTCCATCCCAAGTCTATTGAAATTGTCTTAAATCACTCCATTGTTGAGAAGAGCATCACATAATCTTGTTCTTACTGTGTACAATGTTTTCCTGATTCTATTCAGTATCGGTGCATATTAAGTCTTTCCAGGCTTTTCTGAAATTGGCCTTCTCATCATTTCTTATAGAACAATACTATTCCATTGTATTCATATAACAAAACTTATTCAGCAATTCCTCAACTAATGGGCACCACTGAATTTTTAGTCCTTTGCCACTACAAAAAGGGCTGTTACAAACTTTTATTGCTTATGTGGATCCTTTTCCCTCTTCTATGATCTCTTTTGGGATACAGTCTCAGTAGTGATACTGCTGGATTAAAGGGGATGCACAGTTTTGTAGCCCTTTAGGTATATTTTTCCAATTGCTCTCCAGAATGGCTGGATCATTTCACAACCGTACCAACAATGCATTAGTGTTCCAATTTTCCCATATCCCCTCCAAAATTTATTATTATGAGACCCAGGGATGTTAAGTGATTTACCCAACTTCACACAGAAAGATAGAGATAACACTTACTGTGCTTATTACGTGTGAGTCATATGTTAAGCAGTGGCAGGAGGGAAGAAAAAAAAGGGAAAAGAATATTATATGTTGTTGCAGCCATCTTAAGAGCTTAAAGTATGAGCCCTTTGACTTCAGAGGTGAGATGAATGAGGTGGGAAACTCATAGGGTGTGAAAAGAGCTCCAGTTTATTATGCCGCACACCCTTGTTGATATACAGTTTTGCAATCGTGATCAGCACGTGAACAGTAGGCAATCCCCAATCACCATTCAGAGAAGCAGCTTGTGGCATTGTTTATGGATGATGTCTGCCAATGGGAGGAGAACTCAGCAATTTAGCAACCCACTCACAGGCAAGAGATCCTGTCAAGACATCCCTGCTCACAAGCAACTAGCTGTGATCCTCAGGCTCAACCCATTCCCATGCTGTGCATCAGTACTCCTTGCTCAACAAGGGCATTTCTGCAATGTGGCAGAAAACTTATTGTGCACCATAGGTCAAGGTGGCCTCTGTACTCCCTCTCAGCAGGGACCTATACCCTAGCAACATGTCAGCTTTATTATATGCTTAAAAGGAATAACAAGTTATATATAATAAGTTTGCAATATCATTTGTCTGTCTCTTTGAGTCTTTAATGCTTCAGGGAAAACATTTCTAATTCCTTCCACCATACCTCACATATATGAATTAAAGACCTTTCATCAATCTGTCCTCCTCTATACTCCCTCCAGTTTATTAAAATCTTTCCTAGAACTGATTTCTCAGACTCATACTTTATCCATTTTCAAGACAATTCCAATAGACAGGATAGAAAATACTATCTACATCGAGAGAAAGAACTATGAAGACTGAATATGGATTGATGTATAGTATTTTCACTTTTTTGCTTGTACACATAGCCCCAGAAAACTTTTAGCACAAAGGTTACTGCGGTGGATATTCAATCATCTGCCAGTGACTAATTTCATCCTCATTGTTAAGAAATCTCAAGGGTTCTATGTCATGTAGGGCAAGACATAGAACTATTTATTGCTCCATTTTCAGTTCTCAGATACCCTCATCACATTCATCCAGGGAAATGAAAAAATAGCTTTAATCTACATATTTGCTCGACACATACTAATATATATATATATATATGTATATATATTATGTATATATATGTGTGTGTGTTGTTCAACATCCATATGTATGCTTATGCATTGAATATAATACAACTTCAATACAATATATACACATGTATGCATGTATATGTATTAAACAGTAATATAACTATATTCTTTTGCTAACAAAAATATATACATATATGTATATGTATATATATATATATATATAAACACCTCTATTTAAGCACAGATTTGTGTGTATTTTTATTGAAGAAACAGTAATACAACTTTCTTTTATTGCTTAAAGTCCTTATTAAAATGTGGGAGCATTTTTCAGCTTCCACTTCAAAAATATTGTTTCTATTTTGTGAATAAAGTATCTGTCACTTCAAGGTGACAGTCTCACAAGTTGTTGCCACTGCCACTGAAGGCATTGTGAAGGTTTAGGTATACACACACACACACACACACACATGTGCGCATACACACACACACACACCCCTAGTGTTTTATAACAAATGTAATTTGACTCTATTTTGTGAGGCAGATTTATAAAATAGGATCCTCATACATAACAATTCTTCACTTTGAATGGTAGTTGTGAAATGGCTCATGTTTATGCACCCAGTTAGGGAGCATAGCTCTAATAATGGATTGGGGCACCAGTGCATGAGCTCCCAACCCTGCATTAGGAATTGTCTTTCTGTCTTTCATGTCTCTCTTTGAACCTCCATGATGCAAACAAGAGGACAAAAAGCAAATGAGGATATAGACAATCACATGTACTAATGAGAAATAACATTAAGTCCAATTCATGTATTCTTAAATGGAACAGATTTAAGAAGATCACGAAAGGAAATGCAGCTAGGTAGAATAGCACCTACATATTCCCCTCAGTACACTTGTTTCTCTTCTAGCTCTATCTACTGGTGTGATAGGCAAAGATGAAAAACAAACAGTTCTATGCACCTCCCAGCTTGTCCATTTAAGTAAAGGCCATCTCTCACAATTTTACAGAAGGCAAATGCATATTTAGTGGACAATCAGCTGCTGTCCAGGTTATATTGCTGCCATAGTATGCCTGTCACCTTTCCTTTTTCTCTCTTCTTTATTGCCTTGAGTATCCCAAAACTCCCATACTGACCATACCTGAAAAAAAATCTTTCCCCTTCCTTGTCTGAGAGCTGATTTCACATTAGTTTTTTCTCTTCCCACACTGGAACAATCCCAGGAGAATTCATGGACAATCAAGTATTTGCTAGAGATAGTTACACCGGAATTAATATCATGGGATAAGAATGCAAGGCAACACCAGATGCAGAATATTCTATTAACTTGTCTTCACCTGCAAAACTTTTCCCATTCATTGATACTTTGCTTGTACTCATTCTGCAATATTTCTACTTCCTGCATTCTGCAATGTCCTACTTTTCTTTTATTCTTCCCATCCTCATATTATCTTTTATAAGAGCCAATATCAATAGGACCCTCAATATAGGACAATCATTTTATTCCTCTCTATTTTATCCTCTATTCCATTTATAACAATCATTCAAAATTTTCTCTTCTGAAACCTTTCATAGCACTTCCCCCCCCCCACACAACTGGTGAAAAAATGAAAAGTCTGAGGAATAGAGATTCTGGGTACTTAATAATCAATTTGTTAATTAGGCAAGCAAATAATCAATAAATTGATGGTCAGTGGTTTCTCTCTATGTAACCAAAAAAAAAAAAAAACCCATGGAAATCCCTAAATACTTAAATACAGGAAGGAAAGGGGGTACCTCTAACAGGTGAAAATCAACCTTAATTGGTAAGCAATTAATAAGGTGGTAGACTAAGAATCTTTAGCTCCTGCTGAGAACATCACTTGGTCATGAAACTTATTACAGGTCACCTCCTGCAATATGGAAAAAGGAATCTACCTCTAACCAAATCACTCTCATTGGTTTTTTTCCCTCATAAGCTGGGTCATCTTAAATTCTAATAGAGGATTCCAATGACAGAGGCTTATTTCCTAAGAGTAAGAATTCACCTAGATTAGTTTCTGTTTATAAGTTCTTCTAGTCTTAGGTCCCACCCAAGATCACAGATCATGTACTAGGAGGATTTGAACAATCTTACCTATCATTAATGTTGTTCAGATACTGACTGAATGACCTACAAGGACTGATCTCTGAAAGAGGAAATAAAAAGGAAAAAAGCTTAATCCTAATTGAATAATTGGTTGTTATTATTATGTAATAGATTTATGTACTCAATAGAATTATGTACTCAAACCTCTTCATTGAGGTCCTTGCTTTACCTTTATCGAAAAAAAAAAAAAAAAACTGTCCATTTGATGAGATCCATACATATTGTCTCCACCACTAGGTTGTAAGCTCCATGAGGAGAGTGTTTCACTTTTGTTTTGTGGTCCCTGCATTTAACACAATGACTGCCACATAATAAGCTCTTAAATAGTTTTTATTTAAGTAATTGATCTAAGGATACTGTTCTAGATGCCATAAGGGATGTAAAGTAGATAAAGATAAAGTATTCTCCATTCTCTGAATAGGCATGTGCTAAGAGGAGTTGAATGAACCCTTCTAATTTCTCTTAGACAAGTTGTAAACTCTCCTTTATTTTAATCATTATCTATCCAATGGCAAGTCCTATGTCTATAGCTTAGTTCACATGCCTGAGTTGGCTGTTATATTTTGTCTTTAAAATAAACCAGAGAATCTGTATCTCAAAGAGATCATAAAAACAAATGAAAAAAGACCCACATGTACAAAAATATTTGTAACAGCTCTTTTTGTGGTGGCAAGAAATTAGAAATTGAGGAAAGGCTAAGTTTTAGTATATGAATGTAATAAGATATTATTGTTCTATAAGAAGTAATTAACAGGAAGATTTCAGAAAAACCTGGAAAGACTTACATGAACTAATTCTGAGTGGTGAATAGAACCAGAAGAACATTATACACAATAATAGCAACATTATGTGATAATCAACTATGATACACTTGACTCTTTTCAACAATATAGTGATCCAAGACAGTTCCAAATCTATTGGATTTTTTTCTTTCTCTTGTCTTTCTTTTCTTTTTGTTCAGATGCTTCTTTCCCAACACTATTGATACAAAAAGATATTTAGCATGATTGTACATATATTGCTTGCTGTCTTGGGGAGAGAAGGGAAGGAAGAAGAAAAATTTGGAACTCAAAATCTTATAAAACTGAATGTTGAAAATTATATGCACATGTAATTGGGGGAAAATACTATTAAGTGAATTTTTTCAAAAAAATAAATAAATGAAACAAGCCAGAGAGATAGAGAGAAAAGCTGCAGGCATGAACCTGCAAAGAGGTCTATGAATACATATGTGATTCTTGAGAGAAGTCAGTGAGTCAACAAGCATTTATAGCTGATGCTGCATGAAAGCATACATACTTATGGGGTATTAGATCAAAGGTGCAGACATATGAAGACCGAAACTAAAAGGCTAAGCATTTATGCAGCAGCTGGTGAAAAAAAGATTAGTCAATGGATTGAGAAATGGAGAAACTGAGCTTCAATGAGTTAAAGGCAAAGAGGACAGAAAAACATTTAATCTCACTAAGAACTAGAAGACTTCCTCAGTCTTTTTTATTGAAGATTATAATACACGTAGCAGAGTACCCACTGCATTCATGAACAGCCTGGATCTCTGTTGCCTCTGAAGTCATTAAGATAACTTAATCCTGAATAAAAATATGACCCAAAATTGTAGAGGAAGATTGCTTAATGCACTCTAGAAAGGGAAGGAGAACTGTCTAGACTATTCAGGGACTCAAATATTAGAAACTTGCAGTGTCTATCAGATTAAATAAAATCTACCCCATAGTCAATCTTGTAATTGTTCTAGGGTATGCACAGAAATGGAGGGGCCCCTTTTAGGGTAAGACAGAAGACAGATTTTAACATATCCAGGGACAGCATCAGGGAAAAATCAACTATGAAGTTATAGTCAAGCAATTTTCAAGACTGAACATGCTGAAATTTTAAAAAAATTTATAAACATAATAATTACAATGATGTGGAAGGAAAAAACAAGGAAACAAAATTGGACATCATGTAATTTAATAACCAATTTTGCTCCTAAAAAGGGAATATTTATGCATCCCTCTTTTTATTGCAAATGTAGAAAATCATATATACAATATAAAATATTGCATACTTTATTAGAAAGTATGAAATTCTTTTTAAATTTTTTTTTATTACTTCAATGGAAGTGTCACTGGGAGTTAGAACACTTATTTTTAGAAATGACTGTGACACAAAAACAAAAGGCATTAATAATATCAAAAAATAAAAAGATTGATTATAATTCAAATGAGTCCTCAGCTAAGGCTCTCCATGGATTACTTATGAAAAGCTTGAACACTATCCTGCCTGGATTTTACTGGTCATCTTTGACTTTGAAGGATAATACAATAATCACAGAATCCCAGTGTGTCAGAATTAGAAAGGACATCAGAAGACATGTAGAACAAGTCAGATCTCAGTAAAAATACTTTAACCCGTACAATATCTAAAAATTTAATATACAGTCTACATTTAGACATAGCCAGAAATGGAAAACTCACTCTTTCTCAGCCAACTCATTCTACTTTTTGACAACTACAATTTCTAAATTCTTTCTTATACAGAAACTTCCATTAATTAGTGGAATTCCCTAGTTCTGTCCCATGAAGCTAAACAATATAAATTTAAATCTTTGCATACTTATTCTTTCATTCAATATATTTATTTTTTCTCTAAGACTATGCCTTCTGAAAATCTAATAAGCATGCAATCTGTACTTTCATTCAAGCCATTGATGAACTTTTTAAATAGAATGTGGCAAAGGACGGAAAAGAGCAAGGCAAAGAATTATTTCTCCACTCTATAGACTTCCCTCCCATTTGAAAAAGAATCGTTAATACTTGTTCCTTTTGTTCTGCCAATTCTTAACTCACCTAATTGTATTTTTTTTATTAAAGCTTTTTATTTGCAGAACACATGTATGGGTAGTTCTTCAACATTGACCCTTACAAAGCTTTCCATTATAATTTTCCCCCCTTAGTCCCCTCCCCTCCCCTGTATGGCAGGAAGTCCACTACATGTTAATTCTGTTAAAATACTTGACAATTCGAATATATGTATACATATTTCCACACTTATCTTGATATGCAAGAAAAATCATATCTACAAGAAAAAAAAATCTGAGAAAGGAAACCCAATGCAAGCAAAAATCAATAGAGAGCATGAAAATATTATGTTGTGGTCCACATTTCATATCCCTCTCTCTGGGTATATATGGCTTTCTTCAGTGAACAATTGGAACTGGTTTGAAACATTTCATTGTTGAAGAGAACATTGACTATCGGAACTGATCTTCATATAGTCTTGTGGTTGCTGTGTATAATGCTCTCCTGGTTCTGCTCGATTCACTCAGCATCAGTTCATGCAAGTCTCTCCAGGCCTCTCTGAAATCGCCCTGCTGGTCGTTTCTGACAGAAGAATAATATTCCATAACATTCATATACCATAATTTATTCATCCACTCTCCAACTGATGGGCATCCATTCAGTTTCCAGTCTCTAGCCACTACAAAAAGGGCTGCCACAAACATTCTTACCCATGTGGGGCCCTTTCCTTCCTTTAAGATCTCTTTGGGATGTAGGCCCAATAGGAACACTGCTGGCTCAAAGGCTGTGCACAGTTTGATAACTTTTTGAGCATAGTTCCAAATTGCTCTCCAGAATGATTGAATCTGGTCACAGTTCCACCAACAATGTATCAGTGTCCCAATTTTCGCACATCCCCTCCAACATTCATCATTATCTTTTCCTGTCATTTTAGCCAATCTAACAGGTGTGTAGTGGTACCTCAGAGTTGTCTTAATTTGCATTTCTCTGATCAATAGTGTTTTGGAGCACCTTTTCATATGATTACAAATAGTTTTAATTTCATCCTCTGAAAATTGTCTGTTCATATCCTTTGACCATTTATCAATTGCAGAATGGCTTGAATTCTTATAAATATGAGACAATTCTCTATATATTTTAGAAATGAGGCCTTTATCAGAACCATTAAATGTAAAGATGATTTCCCAATTTATTGCTTCCCTCCTAATCTTGTCTACATTAGTTTTGTTTGTGCAAAAACTTTTTAACTTAATACAGTCAAAATTATCTATCTGATGTTCAATTAAGAATTCCAATTCTTCTTTGGACATAAATTTATTCCATCTCCACAGATCTGAGTGATAAACTATCCTATGTTCCTCTAATTTGCTTATAATATCACTCTTTATGTCTAAATCATGAACCCATTTAGATCTTATCTTGGTATGTGGCGTTAGGTGTGGGTCAAGCCCTAATTTCTTCGATACTAGTTTCCAATTTTCCCAGCAGTTTTTGTCAAATAATGAATCTAAAAAAAGTTGGGGTCTTTGGGTTTATCAAACACTGAATTGCTATAGTTATTGCCTAGTTTGTCCTGTGATCCTATCCTATACCACTGATCAACTACTCTATTTCTTAGCCAGTACCAAATGGTTTTGATGACTGCTGCTTTATAATATAGTTTTAGATATGGTACAGCAAGGCCACCTTCATCAGCCTTTTTTTCATGAATTCCCTTGAAATTCTTGATCTTTTGTTCTTCCAAATGAATTTTTCTACTATTTTTTCTAGATCTGTAAAATAATTTCTTGGGAGTTTGATTGGTATGGCACTAAATAAGTAAATTAGTTTGGGTAGTATTGTCATTTTTATTATGTTTGCTCGGCCTACCCATGAGCATTTTATGTTTTTCCAATTGACTAGGTCTGATTTTATTTGTGTGGAAAGTGTTTTGTAGTTTAGTTCATATAGTTCCTGACTTTCCCTTGGCTGATAGATTCCCAAATATTTTCTACTATCATCCGTTATTTGGAATGGAATTTCTTTTTGTATCTCTTGCTGCTGAACATTTCTAGTAATATATAAAAATGCTGATGATTTATGTGGATTTATTTTGTATCCTGCAACTTTGCTAAAGTTGTGAATTGTTTCTAGTAGTTTTTTAGTTGAGTCTCTAGGGTTCTCTAAGTGTACCATCATGTCATCTGCAAAGAGTGATAATTTGGTTTCTTCATTACCTACTCTGATTCCTTTTATCCCTTTTTCTTCTCTTATTGCCAAAGCTAACATTTCTAATACAATATTAAATAGTAATGGTGACAGTGGGCTGCCTCGTTTTACTCCTGATCTTATTGGGAATGGTCGTAGTTTGTCTCCATTACATACGATGCTTGCTGATGGTTTTAAGTAGATGCTACTAATCATTTTAAGGAAAAGCCCAATTATTCCTATACTCTCTAGTGTTTTTAGTAGGAATGGGTGTTGGATTTTATCAAATGCTTTTTCTGCCATCTATTGAGATAATCATATAATTTTTTGTTAGTTTGGTTATTAACATAATTGATTATACTGATAGTTTTCCTAATATTGAACTAGCCCTGCATTCCTGCTATAAATCCTACTTGGTCATAGTGTATTATGCTGGGGATGACTTTCTGTAATCTCATCACTAATATTTTATTTAAGATTTTTGCATCAATATTCATTAGGAAAATTGGTCTATAGTTTTCTTTCTCTGTTTTCATCCTACCTGGTTTAGCTATCAGCACTATATCTGTATGATAGAAGGAATTTGGTAGTACACCTTCTTTCCCTATTTTTTCAAATGGCTTATATAGCATTGGAATTAATTGTTCTTTGAATGTTTGGTAGAATTCACATTAAATCCATCTGGCCCAGGAGATTTTTTCTTAGGGAGTTGATTAATAGCTTGTTCTATTTCTTTTTCTAACATGGGCCTATTTAAATAATTTATTTCCTCCTCTGTTAACCTGGACAATCTATATTTTTGTAGATATTCCTCCTTTTCATTTAGATTATCAAATTTATTGGCATAAAGTTGAGCAAAGTAACTCCTAATCATTACTCTAATTTCCTCTTCATTGGAGGAAAGTTCTCCCTTATCATTTTTGAGACTAACAATTTGATTTTCCTCTTCCTTTTTTTCTAATCAAATTAACTAAAGGCTAATCTATTTTGTTGGTTTTTTCATAAAACCAACTCTCACTTAGTTGTATTGTAATCCAAACTAAATCTTTCCATCTTTTCCACAGATTCTCTATGAGTTACATCATTGTCAGATGGTCTTGATAAAATCCAAATAATGCTATATCTAAAGTTCTCTAGATATACCAGTTTTAGTAAGTGTCAAAAATTGGTTAAGAAGTCATTCTTTACATTTTAAACTAATTTTAGCTCTCAGAATTCACTGTTTGATATTCTATGTGTTGACAAAATACCCCTTTAATAATGCGTTCTAGATTTCAACACACACATATTCACCGGGAATTGAAGTCCAGCTCACCAGCCCATAATGTGATGAATTGGTATTTTTGCTTGTATATACTGATGCAGACTTAAGTGAACAGAACTAGGAAAGCAATTTGTGCTATAACATAAAAGTTGTAAAAACAAAAAATACTGAAGGTCTTAAGAATTGATCAATATAATAATCGATCATGCTTCCAAAGGATCAATGCATGTTATCCACTTCCTAATAGAGAGGTACAAAAATGTAGTAAAAGACACACGACTTTTTAACATGGTTAATATAGGAATCTGTTTTAAACTATTATTTATTCATTTTTATTAGAAATACTTTTTTCTTATTTTTTCCTCCTAGCTAAGGGAGGGAGTTCGAAAGAGAGAAAAGTAGCTTTAAAATTGAAAAATAAATTTAAGCCATTTACTCCTTTTTTGAAAAAATAATATTTGTCCTACATGATAGCTATGTGACTTGACTTTTAATAAAATATAATAGATAGAAGAATATCCCAACATTTAAAATTTTTGTAATGCATAATATAAAAAAGCTTTCCCAGTGTAGATTCCTATTGCCTTTACTTACACATTCACACACACTCATACACATTTTCTTTAAACAGTTGCCTACCTTGCCTACTCAGAATTCTAAGTCTGGGTATATGGCACATTTATATTTGTAATTGTCACATTTCCTTCTGAATTTGCTCCAGTATGTTTGTTTCTGGGTCTAGATTCAACTATAATAAAACTAGAATTACTGTATGTATGAATGCTGATACCATCTAAACAGTGCTATATTAAAACTACATTTAACACCAATTTATTTTGTTCTTGCCAAAAAAAAATGAGAAAGGTATAAGACATTCTAATCTATTAAACCAATATTTTAAAGCCTTTGTTTAATTAGAGGAAATACAGTTCCTGAAATATTCTTCTTTTATTCTCCATAGAGAGCCTGCCTTAAAAAGCTTTCAAGTCATAGTGCCTTACTAAGTTTGCTTTTGAAAAAGAAATTACAGAAACTATCAGGTAAAATCAAAGTAAAGACGCAGTCATGGAGAAACGAAGTTTTGAATGTTAGTAGACATTTTCAGCCCTGCAGCGTTCAGGTTCCAAATTCCTGGTGGGTTTCAGTAGCAGTGAGTGCCACGTTTAAGAGAAGGCAGATCTAAGACTTCTAAGCAATATATCTTCAGGGCTTGCCCTGTTCAAATCAATAGTTACTCAGCTCATTCCATGAGAATTCTGCCATTAGATTAAAGAATAGGAGGACTGGCAAGGAACCATAAGCTCAATTTAGACTATTATATCTTAAAGTTGAAGGTGGGGGATAGGGGAGGCAGAAAGACTACCTAAATAACAGAGGATTAGAATTTACTTTCATAAATTAAAAGTTGTTTTTTTTTTAATTTCCTAATTTCAGCACAAAAACTAAATGAAAGCACAAGTTTTTAAAGTCCCTAATGGGGGCCATATTGACACTCAGCAATATCTGGGTGGTGACTGAAAAATTCACCACATACGAAAATTTTCAGGTGTCTTCAAGATTAACTATGAAGTAACTTGTTGGATAGTCCTTTTGTTGAGTTAATTTGGTCACTAAAATGACAAAAATAACTATGCCTTAGTCATATTTTAATCCTGTGGGCATTTCCTTACTGAGCCACATAATTACCTGCTAATAATTTCAGACACACCTTAGAACCATAGTGTCAGAGTTGAAAAGAATTTATTTTTTCATCTGGGTCAATCTGTGCCCAAACAGTAATCCACAGTATATCAGAGCTGAAAGGTGGTCCATTCAGTCTGTTTGATGGCCTGCAATAAGAAGGAATTCACTCTCTCTTGTGATAGTCCATTCTACTTTCTGGGTAGATCTAATCATTCATCCATCAATCATCAAACATTTATGAAATGTTTACTATGCAATAGACATGCTAATAGACTCACTGAGCTTACAAAAAATAAAGAGGCTTTGCCCTAAAAATGTTATGTTTTATCAGGGAATGGCATGTGCATAAATAAATATATACAAAATAAACAAAAGGAAAATTTTGGCACAAAAAAGCAAAACTACCATAGATTTTGAAGGAAGCAAAGTATAATAAGAGGCCGAATTGAGTCTAAAATCTGTTAAATGACTTGCCTAGATTCACATAACTAGCAAACACTGAGGCACAATTTGAACTCAGAACTTCCTAACTCCAACTCTTGCATCCTATCCTCTTTTAAACATAGATTACTCAACAATAGATTAGAAGAAATTTGGTCACAGATAGACTTTAATTCAATGTTTGAAGGGAAAATTTTAAAGAAAGCAGAAAAATGATAGGCAGGATTCATTTCATAGCCTAAAACTTTATAGGGGAAGTCTGCACAAGAGGGGTGGGATTCTCTCACACATTAAATTCTGAAAACTTAAAAAGTTTTGATAAGATAGAAAAGGGGAATATATAAAGAGCTCCCTGTGGGTACTTGGATTACTCACCAACCAACTTTGATGTCTTTAAAGAGGTAAACAAAATTTGAAAACAAAGATGGAGAAATGATGATGACTTCCACATGTATGAAAGATTTATAAGCTTAAGGATGCTAAAACCCAGAACAAACTGGAGGAGAATATTAAGAATGGATAATTGTTGTTTTATTTTGTTCTTTTGAAGAATGATGTCTTTTCAATTCTCATCTTCCTTGACCTCTCTTTTGCATTCAATATCATTGGCCACTATCTCCTTTTACAAACTCTTGTCTTCTCTGTGGACACTACTTTCTCTTAGTTCTTCTTTACTGTCCAGGAACTTCTTTCCAGTCATCATCCATGACATGATCACTAACTGTGGAGATAAACCAAGGCTCTTTCCTGACATCTCTTCTTTTAAAATTAAATTGTAGTGGTTTTTTGCTTTTAAAAAGTCTAGTTTCTCTGTGTATGTGTCTCTGCCTCTTTGTCTCTCTTTTTGTCTCTGTTTCTGTCTGTCTGTCTGTCTGTTCCCTTCTCTCTTTCACCTCCAACCTCACTAGAAAAAAATGAAAAAAAGTCTAATTCATAGTAAAAACAAACAAACAAACAATAAACCCAATCCCAATTGGCTACTTTTTCATTCTAAACACTGATATTATGACTCTTCTGTCAGGATGTAAGTGGAATGTTCCATTACCAGTCCTTCAGAATCACATATGATCAATTCCTTGATCATTTTTTACAGTTTTCAAAATTTTTCATCCTTATAGTGATGTTGTTATTATATAAACTTTTCTTCTGGTTCTACTCTTTTTTAGTAGTTTATCCAAGATTTCAAAGCAATGTAATGTTAATTCTCTAGTATAAATTGTTTTTCTGGTTCTACTCACTCTTCACCAGTTCATATAAATCTTTCCATTTTCCATCAAAATCATCTATGTACATATTTCTTATAGGACAATAATATTTCATCAAATTCATATATTATAATTCATCTAGCTACTCCCTTAATGATAGGTACCCTCCTGTTTTCTATTTTTCCCACCACAAAAAGAGCTGCTAAAAATATTTTTCTACGTGTAGGATCTTCCCTTTTTAAAAATTTCTTCTAAGTATGTGTAGCCAAGTTAAAGGGATGAACTGTTTAGTAATTCTTTGTAAATAATTCTAAATTGCTTCCCAAAATGATTGTACTTATTCAAAGCTCTACCCAAAATCCATCAATATGATTGTTTAATCACCCTTGACTAGAATAATATACAACAGTAAGAAAACATAACTGCTTAACTTTTATTTTGCTTCTGTTCTCTGCTAAGGGGAATAATTTGAAATTTAAAGACTATAACTTTAATAGCTCATAGTGAGTTGATTCTCAAAATTAACAGTGAGATCACTAGAGAGTAGCTATCCTTCAACTCATATTTTTTAATTTATTTATTTTCATTAAAATTTTTTAATTTTCAAATGATATACATCGATAAGTTTTCAACATTAACCTTTGCAAAATCTTATGTTCCAGTTTTCCTCCCTCTCCCCATCCCTCCTCTAGATAGCAAGCAATACAATATATGTTAAACATGGTAAAATATGTGTTAAATCCAATATATGCATACATGTTTATATAATTATTTTGCTAAACAAGAAAGATCAAAAAGAAAAAAATGAGAAAGAAAATAAAATGCAAACAAACAACAACAACAAAAAGTGAAAATACTATGTTGTGATCCACGCTCAACTCCCATAGTCTTTTCTCTGGGTATAGATGGCTCTCTTCATCCCAAGATCATTGGAATTGGTCTGAATTATCTCATTGTTGAAAAAGCCACATTCCTCATTATTGATCATCACATAATCCTGTTGTTGCTGTGTACTATGATCTCCTAGTTCTGCTCATTTCACTTGATATCAATTCATGCAAGTCTCTCCAGGCCTCTCTGAAATCATCTTGTTGGTTGTTTCTTAAAGAACAACAATATTCCATGATATTCATATACCAACCATTGTTTTTTCAGCCATTCTCCAATTGATGGGCATCCATTCAGTTTTCAGTTTCTAGCCACCACAAAAAGGGCTGCCACAAACATTTTTACACATGTGGGGCCCTTTCCCTTCTCTAAGATCTCTTTGGGATACAGGCCCAGTAGAAATACTGCTGAGTCAAAAGTCTATGCACAGTTTGATAAGCCTTCGGGGTATAGTTCCATATTGTTCTCCAGAATGGTTGGATAAGTTCACAACTCCAGCAACAATATATTAGTGTCTCATTTTTCCCACATCCCTTCCAACATTCAACATTATCTTTTCCTGTCATCTTAGCCAATCTGAGAGGTGTACAGTGGCACCTCAGAGTTGTCTTAATTTTAATTTCTCTTATCAATAATGATTTAGAAAAACTTTTCATATGACTAGAAATAGTTTTAATTTCTTTATCTGAAAATTGTCTGTTCATATCCTTTGACAATTTATCATTCGTTTCATATTTCTAGGCCAAAATGAGTATTCTAGGGCAATGAAAGTACTTCTATATATGTTTACTAAGAAACTGTCAGTGATCTCTGGAACGTCATGGAAACCTGAATAGATGATAAAAGACTAATGTCCAGATTAAGGGAGGGTTGGGGTAGGGAGAAGAAAGAAGAGAAAGAAGAGAGCCTAATGAGCTTGACTTGGAATCCTTGCAAAATTCTAGAATTAGGAAAAGAACAGTTAATGAACATAAAATACATAAAAAATGGTAGTTACTAAAATCCAGCACAGTTTTATTCTGAAGAGATCATACTAGACTAATCTTATTTCATTTTTCCAATAGGGGAGGGAGTAAACATTTATTAAGTACCCATTATGTATAAGGCACTATGCTAAGTTATTGCTATTTTCTTTTTTAATACAAATATTATCTCATTTGACCCTACAGGTAGATAAATGCTGTTAAAATAGAGACTCCATTTTATAATTAAGGAAACTGGATTAGACAGAGGTTAAGTCACTTACCCAGGGTCACAGAAACTATAATTGAATACAGTTCTTCCTGACTCCAGGCCTATTTACCAAACAACCCAACTATCCCTAGAGTTACAAGACTAGTAAATTAGGTAAATAATGTAGATAGTATCTCTTGTGCTACTTTTGGGAACAAGAATTTGGATTAGACAATAGTACACCTAGGAAGATTTAGAACTAGTTGAATAGTTGAATAGACAGATCCAAATGAATAGGCATACCTAGTATCAGCATGACAGGAGATATCTTGCCTCAGGAATTTGTGCATGATTCTGGGATGTTTAATAATTTTTATCACTATAATTATCTTTTCCATATTGTGACTTTCCCCATTATAGTTTTGATATATTGCTGGTTGACAAAAGAAATTAAATGAAAATTTGTTGGGAGTTTATCATATACAGAAAAAGTTTAGAAACTCAGAAGTGTATAAAATAGATGTCCAGTATTACATAATACTATATATATGCATATATATATATATATATTTACTTTTTAATGCTACAATAATTCAGACTTCTTCTCTAGTATGAATGAAGGGTCAAAAAATTTTACAAAATTTTTTCAGATCACAAGGCTCCAAACCCTAACTCCCATGATGTGGAAGGGATAACTATAAAGACATCATACTTAACAAATGAATAGTTGATACAAAGATGAAAAGGATAAGCTATTCCAGAACATTCAATAATGTGATCTAAAAAAATCTCTGGTAAATTAGGTCAAATAATATGGATTTTAATAGATCTAAATGTAAAGTCCGTTTAACTTCAAAGAATCAACTTTACAAGTAGAAAATGGAGTAGAGTGACTGGACAATAGTTCACATAAGAGTGATCTGGGTATTTTAGCAGACTGAAATCTCAATATGACTTAACAGTGCTCCATAGCTTAGAAAAGTGAAATTCTCCACATTCTCTTGTTCATGGATGATTGATATCCTGGAAAGAAGCAGATAACAGGAATGGTTGAAAGCCTCAAAATCAGCTTATAGAATCATAGGATTCTTGCTCTAAATGCAAAGGACCCTGAGAGATAATCTAATCCAAACTTCTTGGTTTAACAGGTGACCAAAATGAGACATTGGAAGATTAAATAAAATGTCCAAAGTCAAAAACATAAGAACATGAGAGGTGAAAATTATTTGAAGGAATGTAGGATGTTTAGCCTAGAAAAGATTTAGGGGGACAGACATGATGGCTGCCTTTAAGTACTTGAAGGTCTACAAAGTAGGAAAAAGATTAGACTTCTTTTGCTACATCCTTGAGGGCAGAACTAGAAGCAAGGGGTAGGTTGAGGTTCAAGGAGGGCTAGAACCTCTAGTTTGAGAGCTTGCTGAGCCCTTTTCATGGCCATTTATCTATCTGTGGTGCCTGCCTATCACCCAGCTCTCACTTGTGGTTCCAAGAAGCTTTATCATGTGCAGTGGACACACTCCAGTAAAACCTCAGCAGATGGGTTACATCACATTAGGGGTAACCTACAGGCTGGAAATTTGTAGGTGAGTTGGGGGAGGAGTATCTACACCAAGCATGGGAAGACTTCTCCTAGAGGAATGGATCAATGGAAACATTTTTTCTCCAGGGGCCATGAAGGCAGCTGAAGCAGAATTCTGAAGTGCTTAGACATTGGTCAGACATTGGAAATGCCAAGGTCATCCACTGCATCCCAAGCCATTGCCAGTCATCTTGATTTCTCCCTTTCCACTAGACTTTGATGACTCTGGAAGAGAAAGTGAAGTTGATGACTTTGTGCAACTCTTTCTCACTTATATTCAGTTCACTCTCAGGTCACTCCATGATGTCATTGTTCCTCTTCAAAAACAAGAGATGAGCAACAGAAGCAAGATTTAGAAAGTGAAGACAATCCTATACAGTCTCCGTGTAAGGAAAACTTCCTAATAATTTCTATTATTCAGTCATTTCAGTTGTATCTGATTCTTCATGACCCCATTTGGGGTTTTCTCGACAAAGAAATTGAAGTGGTTTGCCCTTTCCTTCTTCAGCTCATTTTGGGGATGACTGAAGCAAATTACTGAAGTAAATAAAATAAAGCCATGTGCCCAGGGGCACATAACTAATGTCTGAGGCCAGATTTGCACTCAATAAGATGAGTCTTCCTGACTTCAGGTTTGGCACTCTATCCATTGAGTCACCTAGCTGCTCCCAAAATTAGAGAGTTTCAAAAGTGAATTAGATTGTTTCAAGAGGTAGTCTGTAATCCACAAGAATCTTCTGAAATACCCCTCACTGGGGATTTTAGAGAGGATTATCATTCAGATACAGGTTTGAATAGATAATCATTGAAGTTCCTTTTAGCTCTGAGATTCTGTTATTCTAATTTGATTTTTCCTAAGGCTCAATCAGTTTCACATAATTAATAAATATAAGAATTTTATAACTTACATATTTATGTTGTTAAATGTCAATAAGGAAATAAGATGGGTTAAAGACAATGAAAATCCCTTATTTATGTCTCTGCCCAATAAGATTAAAATAGAGAAGAAAACATATTACTATATTATATTTTTGTCAATAACATCTCAAGACTTAGCTATTTTTCCCAGAGAAATTGGAGAATGGAATAAACACATTTTCAGTTGATTCAAAAGACTAATAAGATAGGGTTTCTACTCTTGAAGAGCACAAATTCTTAAACAAATAAATGACAATTTGGACAATATATGAAGTGAAATCATGATGAGAGATATATATCTATAACTTCTCTAGGAATACAGACAAATAAGAGTTGCCTGTGGGCTAGAGGAGTTTGAGTAGGTGTCTTGAAAGATACAGTCCTTGAGGTGGGCCATGAAGAATGAGGAAGATTTAGTCAAAGAGGAAAGAAAAAATACATTATATAGAATGCTATTGTCAAATTGTTCGTCATTGAAATTGTTTCCTATTTTCCTTTAAAATGATAAACAAATGTACTTAAAATAACCACTTGTTTTCTTTAAGTAAGTTTGGAGATAGAATGCTTACTCAAGAGGTGCTGGGAATCATTTCCTCTAAGTATTCAAGGTTCCAAGATAGAGACAACGGTACTGCTATAATTATTTTCTTTGTTAAATTAAACAAATGTCATTGCAAAGACAGAGGAATAAATTACACAGAAATCACTGTTCCCATGTTTCAAATGAATACACCTACACAAGCATAATTCTGCTATCAAGGGGATTTTTATTTATTTCCTTCATCACACAAAAGGGGTAGGTGTGCAGACCACAATCATGAAATAACCCACCTAGGAAAATCAGCTTAGCTCACAAAATAAGGGGTTGTTGTTACCATTGCAACTTTTAGCTAACATTTATTGAGTGTGCTTAATATGCTACTCACTAGAACATTGGGGGTAAAATATAGTCTCTACTTAAAGAAGCTTGCAGTTTTTTAAAATCTCTTTAGAATTTTGAAATTTAACTTTTTAAATTATCACTTTAAATAAATATATAATCTTACTATTATTTATTATATATAAATGTACAATCTTAATATGTGTAGAATGATTTGCTTATCTTTGAAAAAACACATAAAAGGACGAGAAAAAGTCATTACCCATTATGGAGCTTAAAATCTAGGTGAAGAGATATGGCATATACCTGTGGAAAAAGAACTACCAAAACAAAAATCTTATAGATACATGTCAATTGAATGGTACAAAAAATAAATCCCATAAGAATTCAGTTCTGTTTCCAGGTAAAGAATATGACTTTTGCTCATTTGCTATTGTTGTTCATTCTTTTTAGTTGTATCTGATTCTTGGTGAGCTATTTGGAGTTTTCTTAGCAAAGATCCTGAAGCGGTTTGCCATTTCCTTCTCAAACTCATTTTCCAGATGAGGAAATTGAGGCAATCAGGATTAAGTGACTTGTTCTTCCTGACTGGTGCTCTATACACTGTTCCACCTAGCTGATCTTATTAAAATAAGAGTTATCAGTAGAAAACTACTTTTAATAACATATGGTCAGGGGCAGCTAGGTGGCACAGTGGATAGAGCACCAGCCCTGAAGTCAGGAGGACCTGAGTTCAAATCTGATCTCAGACACTTAACATTCCCTAGCTGTGTGACCCTGGGCAAGTCACTTAACCTCAATTGCCTCAGCAAAAAGAAAAACAAAACAAAACATATGGTCAAGGGGGCAGCTAGATGGGATAATAGATAGTATGAACTCTAAAGTCAGCAGGACCTGATTTTAAATTTGGCCTCAGACACTTAGTATTTCCCACCTATGTGAGCATGAGCAAGTAACTAAACCCCAATTGCTTAACCAAAAAACAAACAAATAAACAAACAAACAAAAAAAAGGATCATTTACATGATGCTCTAAGGTATAGCTAAATCAGTGTAAAGCTTTTATCTACTCATCTTAAAAGAATGTTAAATTAGAGAATAGTGAGAGGATATGGGGGAGAATCATCTGTTTTGTAAAAACTGATGCATTGAGAAAATAAATATGAAGTGCTTTGCAAATCTTAAAACACTGCTAATAATCATAATATAGTTATACTTTTCAACTGATTGTTTAGGCATTGCATATTCATAGCCTGAAATTGAGAGTTCGATAATTACTTGGTTAATTAGATCAATTGAGGCAGGAAATTTAGATAATTCAAGTTACATGACAGATTTTTTTCCTCCTAAATTATCTGTATTGGTTATTTACATAGAGCAAATATGTCAACATTGATACTTCAGCTTACTCAAAATTACTGTGTTATCCATAAATAGTTCTTAGCTTATGAGGGAAATGCCATATATTCTTCAAAAGACTAAACAAGAAAAAAAGTGAAATGAAATAGTTCTTCTAAAAGAAAATAGTTTGACCAAAACTCACTATAAAACTTACTATTTGTAAGTGGACTACTTCACCCCTAGCTTATTCTTTCCTTAATTCTTTATCATATAAATACTTTATTTCCCCCTAAAACATCTATGTTTTGTTTATGGGTTGTTGAAGAAAATCAGTTTCCCAAGGGAAAAAAAGGCTTTATTGCTATGGTGGTGCTGCTGAGATATTTGAACATTCCTAATAAGTATTTAATGAGTAAGCCTTACAAGGGTGGAAACCACACCTGTGAAAATTTTAAACAAAGCTCAAACCTAACTGAAACAGCCTGTTTCTTCTTTACAAGATATATAAACATGACTGGAAAACTTGAATATATGCTATTCCAACAACGAGTGAAAAATGTAAACAGAGCTCAAACCTAACTGAAACAACCTGCTCCTTCTTTACAAGGTATATAAACATGATGTGGAAACTTAAATTTATGCTATTCCAACAATGAATTAATGATAATTCATTGGGTACCATTCTTGTCACCCAACGTATGATATTAGCAATATGTTTTCTGCATGAGGTTCCAGAAATAAATTTACTGAAAGAGCAACTGTAACAGAATAGCAGCAGTAGAGTATATCAAAGAATTAGAAGACATTGCCTCAACAAAGAGATTATAGAATGCTTAGGGTCATAAAGAAAAACAAACTCAAGGTACATATATTCTAGGTCTATCTGTAAATGGGAATTCTTTTGTTCTGGACAAAAATGATGTGGAACACAAAATCATAGATTTCAAGCTAGAAGAGATATCAAAGGTCATTAAGTCCAATTTTCTCATTTTGTAGGGAGAAGTAGCATTGGCAATACAGAGGACAATTTTGGGAGGGAATGGTGAATAACATGTAGCTGTGCTAGGAGCAAAGGGAATCCATTTTTCAAAAGATCTGACCTAAGGAGACTAAACTTGAAGGGGAAAACAAGTCCCAGAAAATGAGTGGTTTATGACAGGTAATGGTGATCTGAGGATGAATATATGTTGAAAAGCAGGACCACTATTGGAAAGTCCCTCAGATGTCAGTGCTTGGGGGCAAATCTCCATTCACCCCATGCTAATTAGAGCTTTTACTTAAGGTATAGAATACAAGAAAAAATATTCATCAGAGGCTATTATGTTCTATATATATGGCTTGTAAGATATATTATTTTCATTCTATGTGTGCATATCAAATGTACATTTCTAAAAGTATGAAATCTATATGATTGTTCCTAGGTACACATATAATTACTATCCTAAGCCACATATATGATTCAGAACTTATGATTACAGAAATAATGAGAGAAATGAAGGCAGGGCCAGTCCTAAAAGTTGTTAATTGTTCCATTTCATAATTATCCCGTGTCCTCTGCTCTCTCTCCTATCCTCCTCCTGCAGTCAAACACTGCTCTCATGAAAAGATTTGAGACTAATCATTTAATCTTTCCAGGCATTTCTAAACCATAGCATTTGTACTTTGAATATCGTCCTCATCCTCCTCCCCTACTGCAACTCAGAATGTACTTCTGGGAACCTGGGCTTTAATAGATAAACTACTGCTTAATCCTGCCCAAAATCAGGACTTTTCATTGATTCTTGTATATAGCTTAACCTTGTAGTACACACATTCCTTTTCATTCCCTCTCCTTATGTTTCTGGGTTGCCTTCTCCCCTTAAAACATGACCTTCTTGAGAAAAGGGATTTTTAAAATTGCATTGTATTTGTATCTCCAGCAATTTGCACGACTGACACAGAGATAAATATGTAATTAACATTTAATAAATACTTTTCACTTATTCATTCTTTTATTTAACCTATGGGTTACTATCTCTTATAGGAAGATTTTCATTTAAAAGTCATCTTGAATTGTGAAATAAAAATCTATCTCCTTTTGAAAAGAATTTCACAAATTAAAGCTGGTAGGGTTAACATGAGAGAGTTGGGTGGTGCAGTGAATAAGACACTGAACCTGAATTCAGGTCTTGAGTTCAAATTCCTAGTTTCAGACACTTAATAGCTGTGTGACCCTGGGCAAGCCACCTACTGTTTGCCTTAATTTACAAATCTGTAAAATGAGCCAGAGAATCTAGGTGAAGAGATATGGTATATACATGTGGAAAAAAAACTACCAAAACAAAAATCTTATAATTACATATCAATTGAATGGTACAGAAAATAATTTTATCAAGAAAACCCAAAATGAGGTCACGAAGTATCAGACACAACTGAAATGACTGAATAACAAAACGGATGTTATATTTCTCTCTGTGGAGATGGAAAAGAGGTAAAATTTTCAGTGTTTCCATAGCTGCCAATTCAGAAGAATTTTCTTAGAAATAGGCAGACAAGACACAACTTCTAGGAAATTTCTACTTCAGAATTAAAATAAGTTTTTAACCCAGTTCACAGTGTATTTCCCCTACTCTGTATATGTGACAGTGTAAGCAAAATGAGAAAGTGTCTGACTCCATGGGGAAACATTAGGAAATAAGGCTCAGAAGGTAGGATAGCATCCAGTTGTCAAGGATCTTGAATCCTAGGTAAAGAGCTTTGAATTTAAGAGTTTTGAGCATCAGCCCTGAAGTCAAGAGGACCTGAGTTCGAATCCAGCCTCAGGCACTTAACACTTACTAACTGTGTGACTACTCAACCCCAATTGCTTTATTAAAAAAAAAAAAAAAAAAAAAAAAAACTTTGAGTAGAAGAGTAACTGACCACTGCACAAGAAAGATTCAAATTTATATAGTGCTTCAAAGTTTTCAGAATGCTTTCTACATAGCCCTGAAAATAGAATCTAGCTCAATACTAAACTATAAATTTAACATATTTGGAAAAGAGAAAATAAGGAGGCGTTATTAGGATCTTATTAAGGATGTCAAGGACCTGTTCCAGAGTAGAAGCAAAAGAGAGAAGAGAGGACAGATGTGATAGATTACCTAAGGGTAGAATGAAGAGGACTTGGTAATCGTCTACCAAATATGAGGTACAGGAGAGTATTGAGAGTAACAGTAAGGGAGTAAGTGCCCCTGAAACAAATTAGGAAGTCAAAAGCAGGAATGGGTTTGATGACAAATTCAGGTCTAGATGTATTGTGTGAAGTGTTCATAGAATACATTTAGGTGGAGATATCCTGTAAATGACTGGGGATGAGATTCTGGAGCTCAGAATAGGAACTGGAACAGGAATTACAGATTTGTTGGGTGCCTATATAAAACTGATAGTTAAAACTATGGTAATGAGAGAGCTAAGAGAGATAGTAAAAAGATAAAAGGACCATGAACAGTACCTTGTAAACACCTATGCTGAGATGATAAGAAGAGTCAAATTAAAGACAGAGACAGAGACAGACAGAGAGATGGAGATAGAGAGATACAGAGACAGAGATAGAGAAGGAGAGAAAAAATGGAGAGAGAGAAAGGGGGAGAAAGAAAGGAAGAAAGGGGGAGAAAAAAGGAAAAAGAGGGACAAGGGAGGAAGAAAGAGAAAGAAAGAGAAAGAGAGAAGAAAGGAGAAAAAGAAAGAGAGGGGGGAGAGAGGGAGACAGAAAGAGGGGAGGAGAGAGAGAAAAGTATTTATAAATACAAGAAAAAGAGGCAGTATTACATAGCTAGCCTTAGGGGTCAAGAAGACCTGAATTCAAATGTCATTTCTGACCTGGAACTCTTAGCGACTCACTGAAATTCCTATCCTCAGCAAACTTGTTAAGATTATAAGTTTCAGAATAGATACCAATTTAATTTTCTTAGTAGAAATTCCCTATATCAGTGAAATCATAGATCCTGGATGTTTTTTTTAAGAAAGGAGAAGAATCAGGAAAGAATTACTTGAATATCAAACATCTTTCTAATACAATGTTAACTTCACTATGGCATCAACATAGTTTAACATATTTATGGAAATATCAAAGCACCAGGAAACATTCCAACCCTATTTCTATAGTAAATAATAATAATAAGTACTTAACAATTTTATCATTTCACTTTCCAAATTTAAAAAGCCCTTATTTTCTTAATCTTATCCAGAAATTTAAAAATGAATGTTCCATTATTTAATATGATTCTTCTCATTATGCCAAATAAATGCATAATTTCTGAATAAAAATTAGATGTTAATGGAGAAATGGCATGAAACACCTATTTTTATATAGACTAGGTTATAGTGAGCTTTTGTGCAACTCAAATATGTCCATATTGACTTAGGGAAGATTTAAGCTGATTTTCTTCCAAGTAGAGCTATTTATAAGCTAACACAAAAATATATTAGCTTTCTAAAAAAGGACTCAATTTATTTGAAAATCCCAGTCTGCTATCAAAGGTATTGTCTATTTCATAAGTAATAAGTGTAGCCATTAGACCTAAATACATTTTTAATTTTTAAAAAAACTTCCATTCATGAGTGTCCAGATAGCTACAAAAATGCTTTTGATATATAGCTATTCAATTTAGAATTCCATCTCTTCTTCAGAAATCTCCCACAGATGCTGCAAAATCATTAGAGCCTGCTACATGCTAAAGCTTCTAGTTTAACTCCAATAGCCCGTGTAAAATCCTGGATTATAAATCAATGTTGTGTTCTATACCTAGGAATCTATCTGGTCATATTGTTTGCCATAAATGTTAGAATATTCTGAATAATATCTTAAGTGCTGACTAAGGAAAATATCTGAGAGACTTTGGGGAAGGGGGAATGATGGCTAAAAATATGAATGTTTCCCTGTTCAACATCTAGATAACAAGGAAGAATTGTTGTTTTTTTAAAGCCTTAAAATTACATCCACATGTGACTGTTTCTCTGATCCATTGGTTCAAATGAGACAGTATATTTGGAAGCACTTTGAAAAATTGAAGAAAACTTTAAGAATTTTTGATTCTATCATTGTGGGGAAATCAGATACAGGAACTCCCTCCACTAACATAGATCACAACTTGTCTGTGGGTCATTAGATAAGTCCTAGTAAGTTTTCTGAGACATAATAGAGTTTTCCTGAGTTATTCAAGGTCACACATGTTTTAGTTGTCAGGATTTGAATCCAGGTCTTTTTTTATTTCAAGAACTGCACTCTACTCAACACACATACAATATAACTTTGAAAACTATGAGGCATTAGGCAAAGATCACAAAGGCTATCATGGGGATAACAGTACTAAAGATTATAATTATTACAGGATAGTTATTCTCTTACAATTTAGTTTATAGTGAAAGTTAATGAAAGGCAATGAGAGTTATATCCAGGAAGATCCATGTTCAGTCCACTGACTTAATAAGTGTTTTTTGATAATAAGAAAGTTTGTGGCTATGATTAATTCTGATCAGAGGGAAAAAAAAAACGATGGAGTTGACATAGACTTGTGAAAACCATAAATTTCTCTTGGAGTACTTGAAGACTGAAAATATAATGACCGCATTTTTCAAGACCAACAAAGAGTAGTCCTTTGGAAAAATTTCTGAAAAGTACAATTTCTTTTCCTGAGGTGTAATAGCAGGGCATAAAGTTGACATTGGTATAGGCAAGAAAAGGAAAATGATAAAGGTTGGAGAGGATGTGGGAAAATTAAGACACTAATACACTATTGTGAAGTTGCATGCAGATTCAACCATTCTGGGCACTAATTTGGAACTATACCTAAAGGACTATAAATCCATGCATACCCTTTGATCAAATAATACCATTACTAGATCTGCATCCCAAAGAGATTTTTTAAAGAAGGAAAAGGACCTTTGTGTACAAAAATATTTATAACACCTCTCTTGGTAGTGGCAAAGAATTGGAAATTGAGAGAATATTCACCAATTGGGGGATGGCTGAACAAGTTGTGTATAATTGTGATGGATATTTATTGTGCTTTAAGAAACGAGCATGATGCTCTCAGAAAAACAATAAAAGGCTTACATGAACTGAAACAAACTGATATGAGCAGAACCAGGAGAATATGTGTAACAGCAACCTTGTTTGTTGTTCTATTATGAATAACTTAGCAATTCTCAGCAATTCAACGATCCAAGACAATTCTGTATCACTTATTATGAAAGGTGCAGTCCATCTCCAGAGAAAGAACTAGTAGTACCTGAATGCAGATCAAAGATATTTTTCTTTTCCTTTATTTTACTTGGGGGATTTTTGTCTTTTTTTTCTTCTACAGAATAACTTACACGGAAATGTGTTTTGCATGACTACACATGTATAATTTATTTCAAATTGCTTATCTCTCAATAAAGGAGAGGGTGGAGGGAAAGAATTTGAAACTCAAAATTTGAAAAAAAAACAGTTTAAATTGATTTTACATTTAATTGGGAAAATAAAATAATAAATAAGATTTTTTTCAAAAAGATTAATACAGACAGCTAAATAAAGATGTTTATGAGAAGGTGGGAGATCAAAATAGAGGAAATTAAGCTTATTTTATTTCTTAATTCTGCATATTATAATGATTTGAAAATATACATAATATTTAAATTCTGTAAGGTCAAAATTATATCATAAAACATATACATATCACAAAATTTTCATTGATTGATTTATTCACTTAACAGACTTTTGAAACACAATTTGGGCAGTGTTGGTCCATTGCTTTCTTATATTTTTTTCAATAGCAGATTTCAATGTATTTAGCCTTAAAACAACAATTTGTTCTTATTTTTTTCTTTTCATTTTTGTTATTTCTTTTTTTGTCTTTGCTCTTGCTTTCATTTCCTTTCTTCCCATTCTCCCTCTATTTTCCCTCTTTCTCTCTTGTGCTTCCTTTTCTTCTTTTCTTTCTTCCTTCTTTCCTTGAATTACTGAATATTTAGAGATCTGTACCATTTTCTTATCTATACCTGAAAACAGTGAAACTATTGCTCTGTTATAATTTAATGCTTTCTCTTGATATAGAAGTGGTTCTGGGTTCTCAAAGGCTATGCCAGCAGGTTTACAAGTTCTGGGGGTCCTACTAAACTGGGAAGATTTTGAGTAAGATCTGGTGACTACATCTGTGTCTTTTGTCTAGTAACTGGACTAAATCATTTGGAGAAGCTCAGTATCATATTATCTATTTGGTTTGGTTTGGTTTGGTTTTAGATCTTAGAAACAATCAAAGATCACCTATAAAATCCTGGATCTTTCAATACCAATAATATTACAACTCTAAATCTTAAAAATAATGTTCTACATCCCTTTCTATAATATCCAGGAACTGGAAATTGAGTGAATGCTCATCAGATGGGGAATGGCTGAAAAAAGTTATGGTATATGACTGTAATGGAACATTATTGTTCTATAAAAAATGATGAGCAGATGAAAAAATTACATGAACTAATGCTAAATGAAGTGAGCAGAATTAAGAGTACATTGTGCACAGTAACAACAAAATTATGTGATGATCAACTGTAATGGACTCAGCTCTTTTCAACAATGAGGTAATGTAAGAAAATTCCAATAAACTTGTGATGGAAAGTGTCATCCACATACAGAGAGATGAGTGTGGATTGAAGCATAGTATTTATATCTTTCTTGTTGCTATTTGTTATTTGTTGTTTTCTTTCTTTTGTTTTTTCCCTTTTGATCTGATTTTTCTAGTGCAGAATAACAAATATAGAAATATGTTTCAAAGAATTATGGAAGTTTAACCTATATTGGAATGCTTCCTTGTTTGGGGGAGGGGAAGATGAAGGAAGAGAGGGAGAAATATTTGGAGCACATGGTTTTGCAAGGTGAATGTTAAAAACTATCTTTGCATGTTTTGGGAAACAAAATACTGTTTTAAAAAAAAAGTAATGCTCTATCTGTAAAGAGTGGGTATCAGTAGTAGCAAAAAGCATGTTACCCTGCTTTTCAGGTTCCTTCCTCTGATTGAAGACAGTGCAGGGTGAAAGGAGATGAACACTGGAGAGATCATTTTAGATCCTCTATTTAAATAGATCACCCAAGGCATACATCTCAGCTTTTTCCATCTCACTGCAGGACTTCCTCATGCTCCTGATCAATGTACTCTTCCCCACGCCACCCTCATTTTTCACTGTCTTTTGGTGTGCTGTATTTTTGAATGTTTAGTCTTAGAGTTTCATGGGACTCTGCAATCACTTTGGGCACTTCTGGCTTTCATTTTCAAGAGAAAAGATGGATAATGCCAACTCTACTTCAGGCTGCTAAAGGGAGAATAAGAATCTGGGAAGAAGGTGATGTGAGAGGAGCTGGCAGTCTTCATCATGCCACAATTCGAATTTACTATACTAGAGACTTCAGGGAATTTTCTCCTAATTAGTGAGATTTGATACTCTTCCTCTCAGTTGAGCTATTACCTTGACACCAATGGTAGAGCTCCTTTACTCTGTATTCTCTTGTATATATTCTCATATGTATACTTTCTTTGATTTCTGTTTTGCTATTGACTTAGATAAATAGGTTTTCTTTGCTATTTGCTATTGTGTATAAATTGTGAACCTGGTTATTTGGTGGGAAAGGAGTCAAGTAAACCTTGGATGTAAAACTTTCTTCCTTTTTCCATTAATACATAGCAATCAGAAGTTTTACTTGAACCTAAAAAATACATCCCTAAGCCTAAATATAGTCTTAAAAAAGAGAAATATAATTCTGGTACTCTCCTCTCTCTGAAGAGACTTCTGTTTCCTATCCTGGCAGGAATTAAAATCTCCCTTGGAGAATGGTGTGGAGAAGGGACTAAAGATATCTATTATTGTCTCCCTGTGAGTCATACACAAAACCAACTCCCTTCCCTGTTATATGGAAGGGACAACTTCACTACATATGTATGATAAATTGGAGATAGTCCCAAAAGAAAGGCACTAGCATTAAAGAGAGGCATGAAAGGCTTCTTGTAAATGTGGGGTTTGAGTTGAGACTTAAAATAAACCAGGAGGCAGAGATGAGGAGGGAGAATTCCAGGCAAAGAATAGAGCCAATGAAAATGCATAGAAACTAGAGATTTAGCATCTTGTTTGAGGAATAGTATGAGGTCAGTGTCATTGGATCACTGACTACCTGAGGGAAGTAAAGTGTAAGAAGACTTGAAAGGTGTAGAAAAAAAATAAATTAAACAGGAAAAAATTCTCCCTACTTGGTGATTAGAGTTTTAGTCAAACAATGACATAAGAAATATTTAGAATATGGCAATAGAAGAAAAAGTATTATACAAGAGTACAAATTAAACTCTTAGGAGAAAGACTTAGATGTTCTGTTTCTTCTGAGGTACTCTAACACACCAAATATATGACTCTTTATCCCCCAAATATGATGGCATTTTAGGTACTGGTAACATTCAAGATTAATTAAATGAAATTTTGTAAGACCAAAAGGTTGAGTTTATTTTGTACATATTTAAGAATTATTGGAAATATGACACTGCCACTTCTATGAATAGTCAAGGCCCTCCAGAGGAAAATGAAATGTTAGGATCTGCTGTCATCATCATCATCTAGCATCTACATGAATCTTTTACATTTACAAAGCGTATATATATATACACACACATATATATATATATAATATCATTTGATCCTCACAACAATCCTTTGAGGGAGATATTATTATGATCCCCATTTGACAGATAATATAACTGACACAAACAAGTTTAAGAAATTGACTGGTGTCTCAAAAGTAGGATATAAACTCAGGTCTTTCTATCTCCCAATGCAGCATTCTATCTAACTAGCAACCTCTCAGACTTACATAGCACTTTCAGTTTTCTACCTGCCTAAAAGATTGAGCAAGTTGTTGGCTTTAGGGCAAGGAAGAAAGACCCTTGAGATTGCAGGAGAAAAAGAACCAGCTCAGAGAAGTTTTCTTGTTCCCACTCTAGTCAATGACTTACTTCCCTTTTCTGCTTTAAGGATATATGTCCAGCTGTTTATGTGGTAATTCTGTTTCCTAGAATGTTCCCATGATCCCTTTGGTCAATAACACCACTTGCCAAGAGACCCTTGTAAAGTTGCAAAATACCTGATGATCCTCTGTGAATTTATTCAATGACTTGATTATTGTTGATTTTTAAAAATCTGTGCTTTTAAAAATAAACAGCACCAAACCTCATCTTTTTGTACTTAAAAGATGCATAGCATTGATTTAAAGTAGAATAAGCATTATTTCTCTCATTTTATACTTGAGGAAATTGAGGCTATGAGACTTTCCCTGGTTATTTATCTGATAATAGATTTGGGATGTGAACCCAGATGTCAGTACTTCATCATATTAGTGGTGAGTTATCTGCAATCTGGATTCCAACTTCACTGAAACAATTCCCTCCAAAGGCACCAGTAATTCCTTAGTTTTTAATTCTAAAGGTCTAAATTTCCAGACAGTTAAATGGTATAATGAAATAAACATTGGGCTTGGATTCAAAAAGATCTAATTCCAAATCTGGGCTGAAACATTTCCTAGATATGTGACTCTAAAAGAGTCACTTAGACACTTTATCTCAATTTTCTAAATTGTAAAATGGGAATAATAAGAACACCTCCCTCATAGGGCTATACAGTGCTTAACATAGTGCCTAGCATATAATAGGTGCTATATAAATACTTATTTCCTTCTTTTAAGTTCCCCTCCTTTTTCAGTCCTCATCTATTTGATGTCTCTATAGTCTTTGACTGATGGTCACCTATTATACTTTTCTCTATGATTTAATAACACTACTCTTTTTCAGTTATCCACTATCTATCAGTCTCCTTTGCTGATTCTTGATTTAGGTTGAACTTGCTTGCTAATCATGAATGTCCCCAGTGATCCTGGCCTGTGCCCCCTTCTCTTTTCTTTTAGATTCAATTATCGGCCCTATACAGACCAATATCATAACTATTTATCCAGCCCTGACCTCTAAATTACTTTCTCCAACTGCTTTTTGTTCACCTTGAACTGGATTTCCCATAGATATTTTAAACTATGACCACTTTCCTCTTCCCCCAATTCCATAAATGCTGGTAGCTCCTTATTGCCTTCTGGATCAAATATAATATTCCCTGATTTTTAAAGCTGTCCATATACTATTTCCCATCTTAAACTCAAATGTATCAAATAGAAATTATTTCTTCCTCAAATCCTCTCCACTTTCTAGCATCTTTATTATTGTGGAAGATATCATTATCCTCCCAGGAAGTCAGACTTGAAACAGAATCGAGATTCCTCACTCTCCATAACCACCCTCTTATAACCTCCACTCAACTGACAAGTCCTGTCAATACTGACTTCATGCTTTCTGTATTCTAGCAATGCCACCATCTTGGTACAGGTCTTCATCACCTCATTTTCTGGACTAACACGATACCTTCTGGTTAATTTGACTTTCTAAAATTCCATCATATTTCATTCTCTATTCAGCTATCAATAGTCCCCTCCACTTTATTCAATAAAAAACACTGATTCACTATTACCTTCTGGATAAAATATAAAACCCTTTGCTTGACTTTTTAAAGCCCTTCATAACCTGCTCCCTTTCTATTTTTCCAATTTTCTCACACTTTATTCTCCTCCTCTGTAATCCAGTGACACTATCCTTCATGTTGTTTCTTAAACAAGATACTGAACCTCCAGTCTCTACGCTTTCATTGACTGTGTCCCATCCTGAAATCCTCCCCCTCCTCATTTCTATATCCTGGTTTCCATTAAGCCTCAACTAAAATCTTACCTTCTACAAGAAACCTTTTCCAATCAAAGCTAGTGACTTCCCTTTGAGATTTTCTCCAATTTACACTGCATAAATCTTCTCATTTTTTTCTTTTTGGGGGGTACATATTTATTTGCATGTTGTTTTTTTCAATTAGATTGTGAGCCCCTTTGAAACATGTATTTTCTCTCTTTTTTTTTTTAAATCCACAGTGCCTGGAACACAGTAAGTACTTAATAAATGTGGGTTGACTAGGATATAACTCAGGGAAGTGGTGGTGGGGACAATTTCTTAGCATCTATATGAAGTCCAGTAGCTCCCAGAACATCTGGTACCTAGTGTACCTGATATTTTTGATCTTTATCACCTAGATACCTGTCCCATATTAGGTAACAAGCTTTCAGCTTGTTAAAGAACCCCACTATAGAATATAATGCCTATTATGGGACAGGTATCTGATGTCCAGGCATGAGGTGATGAAGACCAAAAGTATAGAATATAGATAAATGTTTGCTGAATTGACTATTTTCAATGTCAATTTCAAGAAAATATCTTGATTGGTGGATTAAATACATGTTTTTGAAGGGCATATCTAGAATACCTGCCCCTCTAGAGAAATTCTAAATTTCATCAATTTTTAAAGTCTGAAGGCACCTAAGAGATCATCTAAGCCTAAATCCTCATGAAGAAACTGAGACGCAAAAGTGTCTTATTCTAGGTCACTCACCTAGTTAATGGAAGATGACATGGGAAGGGTTGGATAAGAGAATTCAAACAGTTTTGGGGAAATGTAAATAATGGCTATTAATTTCTCTGTCCTGTTTCAGTGAGCTAATAAACAACTCAAGGGCAGAAATAGTGTCTTCTCTGTGTTCTGTAACCAATTTTCACAGTCAGTGTAATTGATGATGATGCACCTTATGGGTGGGTGCTTAATACATATTGTTTATTTTTTTTTGAGATATTGTCTCACTGTATGACCTAGGATATGCCAATTAACTTCTTCCTATCTCACTTTCCTCATCTATAGTATGCAGACAGTACTACTTGTCTTACCAATTCCTCTCCCCTGCAAAGATTCTCTGCAAATAAATGAGGTAATGTTTGTGACATGCTTTCAGCTTGTTAAAGAGCCCCACTATAGAAATTCAGGCATTATTATAGTGAGAAATTTAGAGTCCGGGGTTTTGTTTGTTCCTGCTTTAGTTTGAAATGGAGCTATATGTTGGAGTCCTAGGTTCCCTGCTGAAAATTTGGGTCAGGATGCAGGTCTGAATATTTTTATTTTTAAATTTTGTAAATGGGCGCTGCACGTGTGTGGTTAAACTATAAAGAAAATAAACAAAGCCAATAAATCACCCTTGAAAGAGAAAAATCTCCATCCTGAAGGATTTTCCCAGTGAAGAGAGTGAACACTGCATTTCCCTAGAGAGATATTTAGGTCCAAGAGAGAAGATAGTGCATGCAGTGTATGTATGTGTATGTGTGCGCGGGCAGAGAGGAGGGGGGATGAGGAGGATGAGATCATAGTTTCAGGATCCTCAGGAAACCCTGGTACTGGCAGCAGCCAGCCTCTGCTGTGCCCACATGACCCACAACTCTGGGAGCAGCCCCGGCACTTCTGATTATTAAATAATAAGAAACAGGATCCTTCCCCAACCTCTGACCCATGCACACACACACACATATACAAATATATATATATATGTATATATATGTATATATATATATGCATACATACATATACACACATTCATAAGTGGACACCTTCTAAGAGTTTGGCGAGTCTCGAGGACTGACTGAGCTCAGCAAGCCGGTTCCTTGGAAGGTGTGTGGAAAAGCTTTTTTTTTTTTCTTCCCCCCTCAGATGACAGCTCTGGAGACAGCGCGGTGGTGAAGGGAGCCAAGGGGTGAGGAACAGAGGATGGGGGTTGGGGTGGGAGGGGAGGGGTATGTGTGTATGTATGTGAGTGTGTAGCGGAGTGGGCGTAAAGCCCGGGGTAAGCCGGTGCACGCTGCCCCCGGCTCGCCGTAGAGAGGCTCTGTGAATCGGGAGGTGCTCATGACGTGCATTACACAGCTGCGCAGGGACCGCAGCAGCAGCAGCAACAGCAGCGGCAGCAGCAGCAGCCAGTGACACCACCTCCGGGAGGAAAGGAGGAGGTGGTGGTGGAGAGAGGGCACTGAGGCAGGAGGAAGGGCAGTACAAAAGGAGGCAAAGTAAATAGTGGAAGGAGCTGAGTGGGAATGGGGAGGGGAGGGGTAAGGGAGGAGAAAGGGAGGCTTCCAAATCAACCTCCCCAAAACACCCACTTAGCAGGGCTTCCCCACCTGTGCCGCTGGCTTTTAGCCGGAGCGAGTCCCAAGCATGTGCCAAGAGCTGCAGCCTCTGCGGTGCAGCATTCCCCCCCCCCCCCGCTCCCGGGGCCAGTATCTGGCAGCAGCGTGGGGAGCAGCGGCAGCACGAGTCGGGCTCTCCCCGGAGCTCCCAGACTCCGCACAAGGTTGGCTTCAGTAGGGGCTGCTGCATGATGATGACCTTACAGAGTGTGCATTACCTCACAGGTAAATATCAGCTGATCAGCGCCCAGTGGCAGCAAGGAGCACCCAGACAGCCCTCCCAGCAGCAGCGGCGGCGGCGGCGGCGGCGGCGGCAGTGGCATCGGCCACCGCCAAGAGAGGCAGCCCAGAGAGCAGCTCTGGAGGTAGGGAAGAGATTTATTTTCTCATCCTCGTTATTACTGTTTTAGTGTCTCCGTTGTGGGTAGGCGGGAGGGAGAGCTACGTGAGAGTAGGGGTCCCAAAGCCCCCACGGAAGGTTGTTCCTCACTTGGAAAACTGATTGAGGAGTAATTTACCAAGAAATACTAGAGGGGTTTATTTCCATGGCAGCAGTGGCTCCTCACGTTTAGATGCACTGAGGTGTCAAGGCAAATGGCTAAGAGGGCAAAGGTGGGGGGTGGGGTGGGGGTCGCCGAGGGTTTCAGTTTCTACAGCCTGTTGCCCACATCAGAGTTTTCTGTTGAAGGGAGGGAGAGAGAGAAGAAGAGGAAAAGCAGTGTTTATATAGGTTCATTCTTATTTTCGGCGAAGGGAGAGAGAGATGTCTTTCAAAAGACCCAAAGCAGAGAGGGATGACTGGAAAGGAGGAGGGGCTTCCTCACTGACATCTTCGTTTCTGCTTAAGTGCTACTTGCCTTGGACGAGGTATCAAAGTCCCTCTCCTTTCAGCAGAGCTTTGCTCCTGGAGAGGTCACAGTAGAACTCCTAGGAGAGGTTGTAAGTCTTCATTTACAGTGGAGCATTGGTCTGATGGAATCCCGGATTTCTTGCATTGGTCTGTGCACGTGCTGTTGGACTTTGTCGAAGTAAAATTGTTTTCTTTGAACAGGTTTTTCTGAGTACAAATGCCTGCTGCCTCTCATTACACTTGCTTGCCATTTCATTTATAGAACCAGGCATGATAAATACAGGTTTCATATACATCTGGATTTTTTTTTATCGTGCTAATGAAACATACTTTTTCTCAATACAAGAGTTTTGTGCACGTTTTAGTACTGAATAATTTAATTGAATCATATAATTCCTCTTAAAGACAGTAGTATCATTAGTCAGGGTCTTTATAAAACTGCCCGTAGGTCCTTGCTTTCACATTTTAACAGAGTTTTATGCATTTTTTTTTGTTATGCTGTAGTATTTAAGAGAAGGTGTTGAAACAACAGGTTATTGTGAGGCAAACTACTGAACCGACACTTTAGAACTAATTTTAAAGTTCTGAAATCACCAATCTGTTCTTGGCTTACAATTTGGCAGTCATTTTCTTCACAATACAGTCTTACATATCTCTGGGCTTGGCTGTGTTTTGAAACTGTTTTAATTATATTTAATCCAGTCACAGTGACAGGGTGTTGAGCAGATTTTAAAAAATCATTCTTTTTTATGTTTAATAACTTGGATATATAGTTTTGTACTTGTATATATGTCTTATATTTCATTGTATAAATATATTCAAAGCAATTTAGTAATGAAGAATGAAATATTCTACAGCCTTCAGTGGTAAGGTAAAAATACCTTAAAAGCTTTGATAGTTTTAAATATGCCCTAATATAAAGTACTTAGCAAGACATTTTTATATGACTAATTATTATTCATTTGAGCATACTGTGGAATCATGGTTATCTGTTTAATTGACTAAATTTCTCCTTTAATCTCATTCATTTGCAAAGGATTCTTTCAAATAAATACAAATGTGCCTTTCCTCCAACTGTTCAAAACTATTTTAAAATCCAAGATGTTGATATGGATTTTCTTACTATAGATAAATAAACTTGATAAGAGATATACCCAAATTTATGCCTCATAATTGTGATTTTTTTATAACCTGGATGAATTAGCTGAATTGATTAGTTCAGTTAGTGATAAATTTGAGTTCTGTAAATGTCAGTTTTCTTTCTAAAATGTAATAGAGTTAACATTGGGTCTATAGTCAGAAGTTCTGGGTTTGAAACCATGTTTTGAGACTTATAAGTCACATCAATTCTCTGGGTCTCATTTCCTTCAACTTTAGATGCCTTTTGAAACCTATTTTAGGTCTAAATCCTAAAATTTAGGATTTTAAATTTTGAACTTTAAATTTAAATTTTAAACTTTAAACATGAAACTTTGGACTTACTGCCTTCTGAAACTTCTTCTGGTCTAAGTTCCATGAAACTGAACTTAAAGCTTGTTAAATTCTTAGGAGTAAATCCTATTTACAATATGAATATATTTGTTTAAAGTTATATTAAAGTTATTCATCATTATTATTGATTTTAGAATCAAGAGGATGTGAAGTGGGATCCTGCCTCAGACACTAACTGTATGACTCTTAGCATTTCTAACATCTAAGTCCCCATTTCTTCTATTATGGATATAATAATAGTACTTATCAAATAGAGCTGTTGTGAGTATCAATCTACATAATACATGGGAAAGCATTTTGCAAAACTTAAATCATTATATAAATGCTGTTATTATGTATAGGAACAAAAAAGGAAAAAAAGGTTGCATTATAGTTATGAGAAAAATATACAGACAGTAAAAAGATTACAGTTTGTCACAAATCTATCAGCTGACTGCATTTGCTTTCTAGTTTAAGCACTTTAAGGCTTAACTTTTTGCAAAGTTCAGTGATTCTCATAAATTCCATTTGTTCCCATAATAGTCATATTGAATATCAATAGTACTTTTGATAATAAGCAATTAATAAATATTTTAAGATTTTTATGATAAATAACATATATTTATTATAACAGCAAAATATTAAGTATGTATGTATATATGCATCCATAGACATATCTGTATATTTATATATGTGTATGTGTGATCAAGGACACAAAATTCATACATACTTTTTTTATCTTATTTTTCAATTAATATGCATTTTCCTTCCATCCCCCTTCCACAGATTTAAAAGAAAAAGAAAAAAAACTCTTGCAACAAATATGCGTATTCAAACAAAATGCATTTCTATATTATCTATGTTCAGAAATGCACATCTCCTTCAGCATATTGAATCCATTCCCTCTCTATTAGAAGATACTTTAGCTAAGATCATCATTAATTCTCTGAAGTCACAGTCATTGCTTGATCAGAGATCTTAGATCTTTTAAGGGTTTGGTTTTTTTTTTCTTAAAAATACTTCTATTCTTCTTCGTCTAGTTCCCAGGTTTTTCTAAACTATGAATTTCATCATCAATTATGGTACACTAGTATTTCATTATAATCATATACATAATTTATTCAATCATGCTCTAATCAACAGACTCCTTGATTTCCAGTCCTATGCTACTACAAAAAGAGCTGCCCAAAACACAAGATTTGGTTAGTCTTGACTCTCTTATAAGCTGTTACCTAGTGAAAGTCTGTTAGCCTCTGAGTTTCAGTTTCCTTATTTACAAAATGAAGACAATATCACTTGCATTACCTATCTTAGAGTGCTGTTGCTAATATCTATATTGCAAAGTTTTATAATTTTGTTGGTGCAAATATTCTTTTCATCAATACAGATTGCAACCCCTCTATGACTTGATAAATGTTTCTTAGAGTTGTAGTGACTGAAAAAATATGGTACCTGATGGCCAACTTAATGATGAAATCCTCTGAACTTAACTAAGATGGTCCTTGTGAAGTCAATATCACTACCACCAGATTCACTCTCAAAGCCTCTTTAGCTTTGTAGAACTTAAGTAAAGACTGATTTTTTCTAAAAGAAGGTTTGAGAACCCAAGTTTATTTTCATACCTGGATAAAACAATAACAGGGTAGGACTTTTGTCTGAAAGGTTTAAATTATATAATGTAATTAAATCACTTTCCAACCCCTGAGACCATAAATTTATTTGTAAACTATTATTGTTTTAGTGTATGGAAATCTTATTGTGTGCCAACAATGAGGTATGGCTGTTAAAAATAATAATCAACCAATGCTACAAAGATTCTATTATAAAAGAAGGTTTGATAATAGTTCTGTTATATTCTGTCCTGGCAAAACCATATTTGATTATTGTTCTGAACAAGACATTGGCAATGGCAAGCATGTTCAGAGAAAGTGAACCAAATGATGATGGGATTTGGAATCATAGCTAGAAAAGAAGAGATTTAGAAAGAAATAATTAGCATCATATAATTGATGGGTTATCTTGTTAAAGAGGGTTTAGATCTGTTTTATCTCAGAAACCAGAAGTAGGAGAAACAAGAACATGTTGCAAAGAGCTTGATTTTAGCCCATCAAAAGGAAGAAAAAAAAACTTTCTAATAATTAGAAGTATCCAAAGGTAAAATCAGCTGCTTTCAGAGGAAAAGAGTTCCTCATCCCTGAAGGCCTTCAAATAGATTGGATGGTAATTTGTTTTACAAGGACTTCATGTTCAGGTATGTAAAAAATTAGACAATCTCTGGGGCCTCTTGAAGCTTCAAGAGTCTATGAATATGTGATGCTGTGATCCCTAACTTTAGAGAGTTTCTATATTCCTTGAATTCACTTATTTATTTTGGCATTAGCCACCCCCCTTCCCTCAATGGCAACATGTCACTCAGTACTAGATATGATTTCTTTCCATTACCTTTGCAAATAAGTTCTCTCTTTTATTTCTTCCCTGCTGGGCTTTAAAACAAAACTAAACCCTTTTTTCCCCTCTTTCAGTTAAAAACTCTTCTTTGCCTTATTTCTAGCATGATCTAAAAGAGTTCATATTAGAACATGTACACTGAGATACATATACAGAATAAAAGGTACAAAATTAATATAAAGTAGTTAAATACTAGGTGTTTAGGGAGGGGTTGACAAATCTGGAAAGCCTAAATGTAGAAGGGAGTACTGAAGCTGTGTCTTGAAGACAATCTGAGTTTTTTTGGAGGTGAGGTGAGGAAGAAATGCATTCTAGATATGGATGGGAGATGCCTAATGAATAGCAAAGACTCAGAGTGGGATGTGAGGAAGAGAAGGGAATCAATTTGGCTAGACTATTGAGTTTAAAAAGGAGATAGTGTATATAATGAGGTCAGAATAGTAACTGGAGGCTTGATTTTAAAGAACAAACAAAAGAGTTCATATTGTATCTGAGGTAATAAAGAACTATTGGAGTTTATTCAATAGGGAAACATGGTCAGATCCTCACCTTAAAGACCCTTATTAGATTAGGGAATATGAATTTGAAGTGGACTGATTTAATACAATGGTGTGATTTTCTTCAGTATCATTGGGAATACAAATGGAAAAGTCACCCCAAATTTGGCCCTTTTTGATTTAGACTTCATTTTTAGGTGGTTCTTTCAGTTTAAAGAGGCAAAAAGCACAGTAGTCCATGAAAAAGGAAGGCTCTGTGTCCCTGAGCAAGTTATTGGACCTCTCATTTACCTCTCATTAAGGTAGAGAGCTCTCCAAAGTTGCTGAGAAAGTAGATTGGTAGAAGAGGTTGACTCACCTGTGAGTCTCTCTACCAATGAAATAATGTTATCCTTATTTCTGCTTTAATTTTAACTCCTAGCATCACCTTCTAGAATCAGAATCCCAGAATTGGAAAGGATTTCAGAGGTCATATAGCCTAACCCATACATAAACAAAAATTTTATCTGTAACATATCCAAAAATTCATCATTTTGTCTCCACCTACAGACATCTAATGATAAGGAATCCACTACTCTTAGGTAGGTCATTGTACTTTTTGATAGCACTTATTTTTAGGAAGTTTTTCCTTGCTTCAAGCCTAAATTTTCCTCTTTGTGACTTACATCGATTCTTCCTAGTTCTGCTTTCTGGGGCCAAACACATTAACATAATTGTCCTTCTGTATGAGAGTTCAGTTATTTGAAGACAACTATCCTGTCATTCCCTAAATTTTCACTTATCCCTACTAAACAATGAAAATTCTTCCAGTTAATCCTTATAGGGCAAGATCTTGCTGCCCTTCCCTAAACTGGCTTAATATAGCTTAATACAGTGGGAAAAATTAAAGAGTCTAAACTTCCCTAAGATTAGTGTGACCTGTGTTACGTTGAGCAAGGATTTAACCTCCCTAGTCTGTTTCCTCATCTGTAATATAATAGGGCTGTACTAGATGACCTCTAGGTCTGCTTTTATGATCCTTCCACTACACTATCCTTAATTCATCAATGCCTGCCTTAAAATATGGTCCCCAGAACTGAGCACAATATTCCAGAATAGTTTGTCTAGGACAAAGTGTAGCAGGACTGTCACTTCCCCAGCATTAAATTCTATTTGTCTCTTAAAAATAGCCTTGTCTTCAGTTACCTTGTCTGACTACCATAGCACACCATTCACTCATACTGAACTTTCAATCTACTAAAATTTCCAGATTTTTAAGGAATGCAGCACATTCTACAAGAAAGATGTTTGAAGACAGAGATTCTGCATTCAAATTCAAGCTTGCCACTTACTTTTTGTATAAATTTCATAGTCAGTTAAACTCTCTAGATATCAGTTTTCTTCAATAAAATAGGATAGTAAACTGGATGAACTCTTAAGTATCTTTCTGGCTCAAAAGCTATGATCTAGGAACTTTTGCAGAGGAATTGTTGCCTTGCCCTTATGTATTTAGGAAGTTGATTTTTTTAACTCCTTATAAAAGACTTACATCTGTACCTATTGAATTTTATAATTATTAGATTTGGCTTAATGTTCTAATAGTCATAGTTTTTTTTTTTTTAATCCTGACTTTGTCAGCAAATATAGTGGTTATTCTTCTCCCTATTTTGTGTTAACTATGATTTGATGAGTATGCCTTCTGTGCTTTCATTCAAGTCATTGATAAAATCATTAAGCAACTCAAAATCAAGTACAGATTACTGGAGAATAAGATTAGAACCACCATTTCCCTTTTCACCCCCTTCCAAGTTGACATATATATTCCTTGAGTTCACCTAAGTCTGTTATTATCTAACTCTATCTGATCTATAAGATGAAAGGTGTATTTTTCCCCCTTTAGAACAGAATTTTAAATGCTTTTTTTAATCACATAGATTGTGGACTCAATAAATTGCCCAACTGGAAAAGATAGGACTGAGAATACAGAAAGTACCACAAAATGCTTATATTATTTGAATGGGAATCTGGACTGTTAAGTAAAGAGTATAATTCACTGCAAGTATCATGATGTGCTAAATTCCTGGTGTACTGTTATGTTGGCAAATAGATCATGAGACATTAGGATTTACTTTACAGAAATTTGACTTAAAACTACCTTTGCTTGAATATCTCCATTCCATAAAGTGAAAGCTGAATGTAGACTTAAGTCTTGAGACTGCTGCTTAACTATAAGTAAATGCTTATCTATTGAATATACTTACATTTAAAGAAAATGAGAGTTAACATCTTTATAAGACAAAAGAAACATTTCATAAAAGATGTCTATTTTATAGTAATAAATCAAATTGAACAAGAGTATTATAAACTATCTCTAATAAATATCTTAATCTTGACTTGACTTTTATAATATTTAAGTTATATCTGAGATATTTCCCTAATGACTTTTGACAAGGCTAAGCAAAGAATAATTTCATACAAAATTATAATTTCATATATCTGATGTGGTTTCAGATGAAGTAAGAAACAATATAGTCTCAACAAAACTGAGCTTTAACCAGAGGACCTGGATTCAAAAATCAACTGTGCTATTTATAATCTGTGTGCACTTGATCTTTCATGTAATCCCTCTGAACCTCAGTTTCCTTCCCTTCAAAGTGAACAAACTATACTAGTTTGACTCTCTAAGACAGGGCTTCTTAAACTCTTTCCATTTCCGACCTCTCTATTTGCCTGAGAAATTTTTATGAGACCTTGGGTATATAGGTATATAAGATGGGCATATAAATGAAACATTCACTGATAATAAACTATAATTTCACAACCCCCACATTTAGTTACAAGACCTCTTATGGGTCCGTGGTACAGAGTTTAAAAAGCTGGACTCTAAAATATCTGTAATTTAAAAAAATCTATGATTCTATGATGATTCTATTTTTATCTGTTATAATTTGGTGTAAACAAGTTGTTCAGTGAAAGTACATGGGAAAAAGATACCTGTCAATTTTTTTTAGGTAAATAAATAAATGATTTCTCAGATATCTTTTTAATTATCTACCTAACACCAAATCAGTTGGACCAACATAAAAACAATGATTTCTAAAACATTGAGGACAAGAGGAAATTAATCCAGTTAATATCTATATTTTAATCATATCTCAGATTTTATCCATAACTTTTAACAAATGCTAAGTTTTATCATTTAGGCTAATAGAACTATTAAAAACGTTACTTCTAATATATATCATATATTTCTCTAGAGAGTCAGACACATTTTCATTTCTCGGTAAACTTTAAACTTAGTCTGAATTTGAAATAATATTAACAATGTGCCACACATCTACTGCCATGTCAAAGAAAGCTCAAGATATCTTTATTGGCCTATCAAATAGATCACTTCCTTGGATTATAAATTATTGACAAGGGTATAGTGGGATCATGGAAAGATCACAGAATTTGGAGTCAAAAATGTTTTGACTCTAAAGGTCATTTAGAAGGACCTTTGTTATTAACTTACTGCTTGTATGACTGAGCAAGTCACTTAATTTCTCTTGGCCTCAAAGCTTCCAATTTACAAAATGAAAAGATTGAACTACAGAGTCTTTAAGGTCCTTTTCCTGTTCTAAATTTATGATCCTTTAGTGTCCAGGTTAATCTCAGTTTCTCTTGTTAATTAACATTAACTAGGGAAAAAAAAACATTTTGTCAATTCAACTAAACATAAACACTAATTAAGCTAGGAAAAGGAAAGATGAATAACTCCAAGACTGTTCTCCAGGAGTTTATGATCTAGGAGAAGAAATGAAAGGAAGTACATACGTGCTTTTTAAACCTTAAAACACTGCATAAATATTAGCTGCTTTTACTATTATAGTACAAATTTGAATATTACACATGAGGGATGAAAATATTATGAAAGGTCTGATTATGAATAGTTTAGACTCAGATTGATAGATCAGAGTAGATCTCTTAGAAGAAAAGATAACCTAATGGCTAAAATGTCAAGAATGAATTGCCAATAACTATGTTTTAGAACACAAATACTGTGTCAATGTTTTATTTTTAAAAGAGGCTAAATACATCATTAAGAGGAACAATGAAATTATAAGCCTTTATTATTAAACCTCTATTATACAAAGGGGAAATATTTCTGTGAAGGCTAAATGAGGTCATGATACTAAAACATTGTGTTTCTGGCAAACTGAAATGGGGAAAGCATCTCATGAAAATCAGTACTAATTCCATAAGGACACCCAAAAGCACAGCTCATGAGGAGGCCACATAGCTACAAAAAAGACTGGGAGAAATGAACTGTAACAGGGTCAGTAAACTGAAGCCTGTTTTGTTTTGTTTTGTTTTTGTTTGTTTGTTTTATATGGTTCACGGCCTAATAATCATTTTCAACAAATATAAACTTATTTACAAATGTAAAAAACATTTTTACCTCCCAGATCTTTTAAAAACAGGTGTCAGGCTGGATTTGGCCCTGTGGAGCCTATTTTGCTCATCCTTGGGACTACAGAAAAACTTGATGTCAATTATTTTAAATAAGTGAGTCAGGCAGCTTGTTTAATAAGAACCACATTGGTAAATAATGATACAATGAAAATAGCAAACATACCACAAATCCAGAAAGGTAGTTTGATGATGACATGGTATATCAAAGAAGATGGGTCATTTCTTGGTCCATATATAATTACATATATATATACACACATACCCATATATATATACATATATTTATATGGGTATGTGCATATATATATATATATATATAAATATATATATATATATATATATATATATATATATATATACAGCAATTAAGTGGTACACTGGTACAGTGGATAGAGCACTGGGCCTAGAATCAGGAAGATTTGAATTCGAATCTGGCTTCAGACACTTATTGTTGTGTGATCCTGAATGAGTCATTTATTCCTTATTTGCTTGAAATTCTCATCTGTAAATTGGGGACGTATTAGAGAAGGAAATGGCAAATCACTCCACTATCTTTGCCAGAAAAATCCCATGGACTAGTCTTTTGTGTCTTAAAGAGTCAAATGCCACTGAAGGATTGAAGAACTAAATAATGATAGGAAAAGTGATACTGTTTAATGAAGCATAGCCTAATATTAAGGAAAACAAAGAATAACTACTAATGTAAAAGAAAGGGGATCTAAGTATAAATCTTAAATTCTAAGAATGTGGTAAATACTTATAAGAGAATTTTAAAGAAAGCACTGAGGGGAGGGGGAATGTACAGAGAAATGGAGAGTTCACAGCTGGCGGAATGAACCCTTCATTCATTCATGAAGGAAACAGTATTTGATCCAGCACCTGAATTATACATAGGATTTTAATAGCAGGAAATAGGGAATGAAGATATTTCAATTAGAGAGAAAAGTACAAGCAGAGGCTTTGAGGAGAAAATGTACACAGGTGTATAATTTAACAAAATTGTCCAATTTGTCTAGAATCTAATATAGGATATAGGGTTTGAAAGGTAAATTGGGGCTAGAATATGAAAAGGCCTTGAATATAAGGCCTCAGATTTTGGACTTGCTTCAATAGATAATAAGGAATTAGTGAAACTTTTTGATCAGAGGAGTAATATGATCATAGATATTGATTAAAATATCTGATTTTGAAAGTGATACATAAGGTAAATTGGAAGGAAGATAGACTGGAATCAAGATTTTAGCAGTTAGAATGGAAAGTATAGAAGTACATTGTATAGGTGCAATCAGCAACACATGGTGATTTATCAGATGTAAGGAATGAGACTGAAGTTCAAATACTGCCTCTTGACCCTGGGACAAGTCACTTAACTTAGTCTTGGTTTCCTCATCTATAAAGTGAGGATAATAATACCACTCAATTCACAGAATTATTAGAAGGATACAACAAGATCTTTTGTGTATAATACTTTGCATGCCTTAAATGGTGATTCAAATATTAGTTTTTAAAAACTAAGTTGTGAGTTAAACATGTATTTGAGGTTTCAGATTGGATAACTAGAAGAATGAAATCAAGAGTGAAAGGCTGGTCAAGAAAAAGAAATTTAAAAATAATGGAAGAAGGATTGTTTGGGGGTGGTATAATGGGGAAGATAATGAGTTTAGTTTTTGGTTTTCAACTGCTAGCAGTACATCCAAGTAGAGATGTGTACCAAGAACTTATAAATGAGGATTCGATTTTGGGAGAGATGTTGGTGCTGAAGGTAAAGATTTCAAGGTATTGGGATAGAGATGGGTAAAAATGAAATAAAATGTGTGTGAAAATGTCATGGGAGAGAACATAAAGAAAGACAATAAAAGGATTGAGGAGACAACTGAAGTAAACCATATATTCCATACTTTAGAAGCAGGAGGAAGATGAGATGCCAACAATAACAAAAAAAATGAGATTGAAGGTTGTTGTTTGTCCTTCATTCTCAAAGATGATCATGACATCAGGGAAGTGATGCTATGCCATGCAAGTGAATTAGTAGAAGAAGGAATAGTGGAACATCATGGAGACTGAAGGAGATAATTTAAAGAAGGGAAATTCACAATATCAGAAACTGTGGGGAAAATCAAGAAAAATGTAAAACTAGTAAAGACCTTTGGATTTATTGATTAGAAGAACTCTTCATGACCTTCTGAAAAACAATATCTATAGTATGATAGGGGCAAAAGTAATGGAGTGGAAGTGGAGGCAGTTAAGTATAGATAGCTCTTTTAAGAAATTTAGAGAGTCAGGGAAGGAAATAAAGATAATAATATCTTGAGGGGTTAGTAGCTTAACAGATGTTTGGGATGCTTTGATTATCATTTTATTTATTTATTTATTTGCTGAGGCAATTAAGATTAAGTGACTTGCTCAGGGTCACACAGGTAGGGAATGTTAAGTGTCTGAGACCATATTTGAGCTCAGGTCCTCCTGACTTCAGGGCTGGTGCTCTATCCCTACACCACCTAGATGCCCCCTTGATTATCATTTTAAAACTAATTTAGTATTATGTTTAGAACTCTCTAACTTGATTTAATGGATCCAAGTTATATGAGCTATTTTGCTTAATCCACAGCTTAAAGGAGAAATTCAATACATGACTCAAGTAACTACATGGTCTATTTCACATCTGAATTTGCAGTTTACTAGAATCAGGGTTAACCTACATAGTCCCAAGACCTAGGTACAGCGTACCCCTACTCTTTTCTTTACTTGCTAGATTAAACATTATCTTGTTCTTTATCTGATTTTTTATACTTTTCTAGCATTGATGCCAGTATTGGAAGCATGAGATATTGGAGAAATTGGGTGGCAGCTATCCCTGTTACTTTTTAATCATCTCTTTTTGAGGAGATTGGGATATGCAATGCTTCAATTCAAGAGTGAAACTTAGACAGAAATCTAGGCTCATAATTATCACCACTGCATCTTTTTTCCGTGGCAAAGGATTAAATATCCACTTGCACATGATGTGTTCTAGGTCATGTGAGATAAGAAGTTACCTTGGCTGCATGACTGTCCTGAGGGAAAAGAAGCAATATTTCCAAACAGGGATCTACAATTGTAGACAGAAACCAAAGACGAAAGGAAGATGGCATTGATAAAAAAGGAAAAAAAAATAAGGGGCATTGGGATAGAAGGACATGACAAGGCAGCTAGATGGTGCAGTGGATAGAGTGCTGGCCCTGAAGTCAGGAGGACATCAGTTCAAATCTGGCTCAAACACTTAATACTTCCTAGCTATGGGAGTCTGGGCAAGTCACTTAACCCCAATTGCCTCAGGAGGAAAAAAAAGAAAGAAGAAAGAAATGACTTTGAGTAGTTTTTCACAGCTGTATATTCCACCTAGTCCTATATATAGTTTGTTTCAGGAGATTGTACCCATGTGCCTACAAGAATTTACTTTAACAGTTTTAATATATAAATTAATAAATCATAAAAATTGGAGGCTATTGGATTCTTCTTGTTTTTGAGGATCGACTGTTTGGTTTGACATTGATTTTCCATTATTGGTTGCTGTTTTTTTTTAATTTCATAGTTTTTGTAAGTTATACATTTTAATATTTACCTTATGCTAATATAAGTTTTTTTAATCTACCTTTTATCATGCTGAATTAGCCAGGAAAATGGCCCATGAATAGTTTACCTAATTCTGATTTTAGATGACCTATATACTTACTTTGGGGAAAATATTATTCTCTCACTGTTGCTTTTTCTTTCAATATTCCACACTACCAGTTGTCTTATGTTTGTCCTTTCCTTCTGTCTTTTTTGCAGTCAGCCTGCTTTTGTTTCCCGTTTCAAATGTATTCCTTTTTCTTGATGTGTCTACGATTTCAAGGGTTTCTTACTTAATAACACCTGTTGGGCTGTTCCTAGGTTGGGGAATCAATGGAATGGGAAGAATGGTGAACTTGGAATCAGAGGAAGGAGGTTCAAATTCTGTTCGCCATTTACTGAGTGTGATATTGGCCATGCCATATAAACTCTCTGGTCCTCAGTTTCCTCATCTGTAAAAACAAAAAGAATTTAACTAGGTGATCCCTAACTTACCTTCTACCTCTGTATTTCTGATCTTTTACATCAACAGATTTTTTTGAGTGCTTAGCAGATGTCTTATCTCAACAAATATGGTCATTCTTTACAGAATAAAAGTCCTCAGACCTAGTAATGTTACCAGTGCATTTTCTTCTGTAAAATAATTACTTAGTTGACATTCTAAAAATTGTCCTAAATATGAAAAGTCCCTGGATGCCTCTCAAATTCTTTGAAATGAATTATATAAGTAAAGATTAAGCCTGTCATTGAATTTCAACATGAACAAAAAAAATTGTTCTTAGGAATGATGAGAAGTCTGGAAGAAAAGCATTTTCAGAAAGTAAGAAATATATATATTACATTTCCTTTGGGCAATATTCCAGGTTCTCCTTCCCAACCAGCATTGGTTTCTATTTATGAGCATAAAATGTGGCATGTTTTTCATATTTGGATAAATTGTGCTTCTTCCTTTTAACCTAAAAACTGCAAAAGCAGTGTTTATCATCAGAACATGCGTGATAGAAGAGTTTTTGCTCACACTGTTAAACATTCACTTGAAAGTGATAGAATACTGTTAAATTTGAAAATTTGCTTTAAAATAGTAATTGTTCTTCATGATAAAGGAGAGATTTTCAAAATGTGTGGGTGGTTTTTTTTTTGCCTTTTCTTTAATGTAGTGACTAATTCTTCTTTTTATGGTTCTTTTGTTTTAGCGTGTTATTTTGGTATATGAGTTATAACTCAAAGAAAATTGTGCCTGCTTTTCATAATGTAAGGGGTTGAAATTTAACTTCAGTAACCTTTTCTTCAATGTGAGACTTCACAAGTGCACAGGACTATATAAGAAATCTGTTTTGGACAGACTGCTCCCTATTCATAAAATGCATTCCCTTTTCACCTTCGCTTAACATTTCCAGATTCTTTCTTTCTCTTTTTTTTAAATTTAATTTTATTTGTATAACATATGTGTGGGTAATTCCTCAACATTAACCCTTACATAGCTTTCTGTTACAAATTTTTCCCCCCCAACTCCCCACCCCTCCCCTAGATGGCAGAATATCCACTACATGTTAATTATGTTAAGATACTTCACAAATCGAATATATGTATATATATTTCCAAACTTATCATTGTTGGGCAAGAAAAATCTTAACTACACAAAAGACATATCAGATAAAGGAAACACAATGTAAGCAAATATCAATCAAGAGTATGAGAATGTTATGTTGTGGTCCACATTTCATATCCCTCTCTCTGGGTGTATATGGCTTTCTTCAGTGAACAACTGGACGTGGTTTGAAACATTTCATTGTTGAAGGGAGCCATGTCCATCAGAATTGATCGTCATATAGTATTGTTGTTGCCGTATATAATGATTTCCTGGTTCTGCTCATTTCACTCAGCATCAGTTCATGCAAGTCTCTCCATGCCTCTCTGAAATCGTCCTGCTGGTCATTTCTTACAGAAAAATAATATTCCATAGTATTCATATACCATAATTTATTCAGCCATTCTCCAATTGAAGGGCATCTATTCAGTTTCCAGTTTTTAGCCACTACAAAAAGGGCTGCCACAAACATTCTTGCACATGTGGGGCCCTTTCCTTCTTTTATAATTTCTTTGGGATATAAGTCCAACAAAAATGCTGCTGGGTCAAAGGGTATGCACAGTTTGATAACTTTTTGAGCATACCTCCAAATTGCTCTCCAGAATGGCTGTATCTGTTCACAGCTCCACCAACAATGCATCAGTGTCTCAGCCCTCCCACATCCCCTCCAACAATCATCATTAACTTTTCCTGTCATTTTAGCCAATCTGACAGGTGTGTAGTGGTACCTCAGGGTTGTCTTGATTTGCATTTCTCTGATCAATAGTGATTTGGAGCACCTTTTCATATGACTATAAATAGTTTTAATTTCATCCTCTGAAAATTGTCTGTTCATATCCTTTGACCATTTATTGATTGGAGAATGGCTTGAATTCTTATAAATATGAGACAATTCTCTATATATTTTAGAGATGAGACCTTTATCAGAACCCTTAAATGTAAAGATGATTTCCCAATTTATTGCTTCCCTCTTAATCTTGATTGCATTGGTTTTGTTTGTACAAAAACTTTTTTTTTTTTTTTTTTGCTGAGGCAGTTGGGGTTAAGTGACTTGCCCAGGGTCACACAGCTAGGGGATGTTGAGTGTCTGAGACCAGATTTGAACTCAGGTCGTCCTGACTTCAGGGCTGAGTACAAAAACTTTTTAACTTAATATAGTCAAAGTTATCTATCTGGTTTTCAATTAAGAGTTCCAGTTCTTCTTTGGACATAAATTTATTCCATCTCCATAGGTCTGAGAGGTAAACTATATTACGTTCTTCTAATTTACTTATAGTATCACTCTTTATATCCAGATCATGAACCTATTTAGATCTTATCTTGGTATGTGGTGTAGAGATGTGGGTCAAGCCCTAATTTCTTCCACACTAGTTTCCAATTTTTCCAGCAGTTTTTGTCAAATACTGAGTACTTATCCCAGAAGCTGGGGTCTTTGAGTTTATCAAAGACTAGATTGCTATAGTTATTGCATAGTTTGTCTTGTGATTGTATCCTATTCCACTGGATCGACTATTCTATTTCTTAGCCAGTACCAAATGGTTTTGATGACTGCTGCTTTGTAATATAGTTTTAGATCTGGTACAGCAAGGCCACCATCATCAGCCTTTTTTTTCATTAATTCTCTTGAAACTCTTGACTTTTTGTTCTTCCAAATGAATTTTGCTACTATTTTTTCTAGATCTGTAAGATAATTTCTTGGGAGTTTGATTGGTATGGCACTAAATAAGTAAATTAGTTTAGGTAGCATTGTCATATTTATTATATTTGCTCGGCCTACCCATGAACATTTTAAGTTTTTCCAATTGACTAGGTCTGATTTTATTTGTGGGGAAAGTGTTTTGTAGTTTAGGTCATATAGTTCCTGACTTTCCCTTGACAGATAAATTCCCAAATATTTTATACTATCAACAGTTATTTTAAACGGAATTTCTTTTTGTATCTCTTCCTGCTGAACTTTATTGGTAATATATAAGAATGGTGATGATTTATGCAGATTTATTTTGTATCCTGCAACTTTGCTAAAATTGTGAATTGTTTCTAGTAGTTTTTTAGTTGAGTCTTTAGGGTTCTCTAGGTATATCATCATGTCAACTGCAAAGAGTGATAATTTAGTTTCCTCATTACCTACTCTAATTCCTTTAATCTCTTTTTCTTCTCTTACTGCCAAAGCTAACATTTCTAAGACAATATTAAATAATAATGATGACAGTGGGCAGCCTTGTTTCACTCCTGATCTTATTGGGAATAGTTCTAGTTTGAAGTAGATACTACTAATCATTTTAAGGAAAAGCCCATTTATTCCTATACTCTCCAGTGTTTTTAATAGGAATGGGTATTGGATTTTATCAAAGGCTTTTTCTGCATCTATTGGGATAATCATATGTTTTTTTTGTTAATTTGGTTATTGACATAATTGATTATGCTAATATAATAGTTTTCCTAATATTGAACCAGCCCTGCATTTCTAATATAAATCCTACTTGGTCATGGTGTATTATCCTGGGGTTAACTTTCTGTAATCTTGTTGCTAAAATCTTATTTAAAATTTTTGCATCAATATTCATTAGGGAAATGGGTCTATAGTTTTCTTTCTCAGTTTTCTCCCTACCTGGTTTAGCTATCAGCACCATATCTGTGTCATAGAAGTAGTTTGGTAGTACACATTCTTTCCCTATTTTTTCAAATAGTTTATAAAGTATTGGGATTAATTGGTCTTTGAATGTTTGGTAAAAATTCACATATAAATACATCTGGCCCTGGAGATGTTTTCTTAGGGAGTTGATTAATAGCTCGTTCTATTTCTTTTTCCAAAATGGGGCTATTTAAATAATTTATTTCCTCTTCTGTTAACCTGGGCAATTTATATTTTTTGTAGATATTCCTCCATTTCATTTACATTATCAAATTTATTGGCATAAAGTTGGGCACAGAAACTCCTAATTATTTCTCTAATTTCCTCTTCATTGGAGGAAAGTTCTCCCTTATCATTTTTGAGGCTAACAATTTGATTTTCCTCTTTCCTTTTTTCTAATCAAATTAACTAAAGGCTTATCTATTTTGTTGGTTTTTTCATAAAACCAACTCTTTGTTTTATTTATTAATTCGATAGTTTTCTTATTTACAATTTTATTGATCTCCCCTTTAATTTTCAGAATTTCCAATTTGGTATTTAATTGAGGGTTTTTAATTTGTTCTTTTTCTAGCTTTTTTAATTGTAAGCCCAGTTCATTGATCTTCTCTTTCTCTGTTTTATGCATCTAGAAATATAAAATTACCCCTTATAACCACTTTAGCCGTGTCCCACAAGTTTTGGTATGTTGTCTCATTATTGTCATTCTCCTGGATGAAATTTTCGATTGTGTCTATAATTTGCTCTTTTACCCATTCATTCGTCAGGATTAGATTATTTAATTTCCAATTAACTTGTGGTCTATTTTCTCCTGGCCTTATATTACATGTGAGTTTTATTGCATCATGATCTGAGAAAGATGCATTTACTATTTCTGCCTTTCTGCATTTGATTTTAAGGTTTTTATGCCCTAACACATGATCAATTTTTGTATAAGTTCCATAAACCCCTGAGAAAAAAGTATACTCCCTTCTATCACCATTCAATTTCCTCCAGAGATCTATCATACCTAACTTTTCTAGCCTTTTGTTTACCTCCCTAACTTCTTTCTTATTTATTTTGTGATTTGATTTATCTAATTCTGAGAGAGCAAGGTTGAGATCCCCCACTAGTATAGTTTTACTGTCTATTTCTCCTTGCATCTCTGTTAGTTTCTCCTCTAGGAATTTGGATGCTACACCACTTGGTGCATATATGTTAAGTATTGATACTGCTTCATTGTCTATGGTACCCTTTAGTAAAATATAGTTTCCTTCCTTATCTCTTTTGATTAGATCTATCTTGGCTTTTACTTGATCTGAGATAAGGATTGCTACCCCTGCCTTTCTTTGTTCACCTGAAGCATAGAAGATTCTGCTCCAGCCCTTTACCTTCACTCTGTATGTATCTCTATGTTTTAGATGTGTTTTGTGTAAACGACATATTGTAAGATTCTGGCTTTTAATCCAGTCTGCTACCCACTTCCATTTTATGGGAGAGTTCATCCCATTCACATTCACAGTTAAAATAACTATATCTGTATTCCCTGCCATCTTATTTACCCAGAGTTATGATTTTCCCTTCCGTTTCCCCTCTCTCCTTTTCCCCCTCCCCAGTACTTTATTTTTGATGACCAGCTCCCACCAACAGTCCTCCCTCCTTTGGAATCCCTCTCTCCCCTTTATACCTTTCCCCTAATCCTTCTATTAGTCTATCCCTTTCCTTTCCTCCTATCCCTCTCACCTTTCCACAAGGAGGGTCAGGCCTTTCTATGAAGCCAAATGTGTCTGCCATACTCTCTTAGAGTCCAATCTAATGAGAGTAAGGTTTACACAATACTCATCGCTCTCCCTACTTTCCCTCAATTATATTAGATCTTCTATGTCTCTTTATGAGATTTTGCCTTATTTTACCTCCTTTATTTTTACTTTATTTTGCCTCCTCCCCCCTTTTTCTTTTCAGTATGATATCCCTTCCACCTCTAATTTCTTTTCCATTATTATCAAAGAATAATCAAATTATACTCCCATTCTTTAAGGATACCTATAGTAGAAATATAGTTCTCAAGAGTTCTTTCCTTTTTACCTTTTTATGCTTCTCTTGAGTTCTGTATTTGGAGGTCAAATTTTTTGTTCAGATCAGGTCTTTTCATTAGAAATAGGTGAAATTCTCCTGTATCATTGAATGACCATCTTCTTCCCTGGAAGATGATGCTCATTCTAGCTGGATAACTTATTTTTGGCTGTAATCCAAGTTCTTTTGCCTTTAGGAATATCTGATTCCAGGCCCTTTGATCCTTTAATGTGGAAGCTGACAGATCTTGTGTAATTCTAATTAAAGTTCCTCAGTATTTGAACTGTTTCTTTCTAGCTGCTTGCAATATCCTTTCCTTGGTGTGATAGTCCTGAAATTTGGCCACGATATTCCCTGGGGTTTTAATTTGGGGGTCTCTTTCAGGAGGTGATCAGTGAATTCTTTCAATGCCAATTTTGCCTTCTGATTCTAAAACATCAGGGCAATTCTCTTTCATGATTTCCTGGAAGATAGCATCAAGGTTCTTTTTTTCATCATGGCTTTCAGGGAGTCCGATAATCCTTAGATTGTCTCTCTTGGATCTGTTTTCCAAGTCAGTTGTTTTTCCTAGGAGATATTTAATATTTTCTTCTATTTTTTCATTTTTTTGGGTTTTTTTTGACTGATTCTTGAAGTCTTATTGAGTCATTTGCTTCTATTTATTCAATTTTAATTTTTAAAGTATTATTTTCTTCAGTTATCTTTTTTAGCTCCTTTTGTAGCTGGCCAGTTGAATTTCTTGATTCAATGCATTCTTTTTCCATTTTGCCAGTTTTATTTTTTAGTGAATTGTTGTCTTTTTCTAATTCACCAATTTTGTTTTTCAGTGAATTGTTGTCTTTTTCTAATTCACCATTTTTATTTTCCAGTGAATTGGTGATTTTTTCCAATTCACCAATTTTGTTTTTCTGTGAATTGTTGTCTTTTTCTAATTCACCATTTTTATTTTCCAGTGAATTGGTGATTTTTTCCAATTCACCAATTTTGTTTTTCAGTGAATTGTTTTCTTTTTCCAATTCACCAGTCCTGCTTTCCAGTTTTTGATATATCTTTTGCACTGATCTCAATTTATTTCCCCATTCTTCTTCTAGCTCTCTTTTGAGATTCTTTATGCTATCTTTCAGGTAAGCCTTCTGAAAGGGAGACCAGCTTAAGTCCCCCTTTGTGGCTTCATCTGGGATTGTTTTCAGAATCTCAGGATCTGGGGACTTCTCTACTTTCTCTCCATAAAAGCTGTCTATGGTGAGAGCTCTCTTCTGCTTCTTACTCATGGTTTTGAGCTGAGGTATCAGTCACCAGCAGGGGATTCTGCAGCAGTTTCAATTTGCCCTGGGGCAGTTTGCTGAGTTGACTTACGGTCTGAGGCTGGGAAGCTAGATCTGCCCTAGGACCACATTTTCAGTTGCTCTCAGTCCACCCTTTACCAAAGGCAGATCTGCCAAAGCACCTGCCCGCAAGCAGAGCAAAGTGGCCCAGGCCTCTCCCAGGGGCTTCCTGGGTGCCTAAAATCTGCCTCTGTCACAGCCCCACTTCCACCCCAGGTGTGCTGGTGTCTGACCGCAGCCAGGGGCCAATTCCCCTGAGGCTAACCTTCTCCAGAGTTTTTTCAAAGTAGATTGCTGATAGAAGTGCATTGTAGTCCAAGTATTTGGTGGAGCCCTCACTCCAAAACCAGTTCGGAGGCTCGATTTGTCTGGGTCTGAGGGGAGGTCTCAGGAGCTCACAGAGAATGATGTCTGCAGTTCGCCATCTTGGCTCTGCCCCCTCCAGATTCTTTCAAAGCTAAGTTCAAGTATCCCTAGCTTCTCTTCCCCAAAATTATTTTGCATTTATTTCCTATGTATTTTTCATATATTTAAGTACAAATTGCCTCTTTCCATAGAACACATGTCTCTTCAGAATAGTTGAGTTCATCTTATTTTAATCCTTAGTACCTAGAATAGCTCCAGGTATATAGTAGAACCTTAAATATTAACACCTGTTTCTCAATTGAGTGATTAATCATGACCTAGCAGCAGAATCTTTGAGAATGGGAGTGAATTGGAAGTCATCTCTTTCTTTCTTCAGTTTTAAATTTTCACCTCAACTACATAGATGTCAACTTCTTTTTCATATCCATAACTCGGAATTTTTGTGCCTGGGACAAACAGAACAAAATGTGTTTTCAGTTTAATGTTTTTTTTTTTTTTTTGTCGTTGTTTTGTTTTGTTTTGTTTTGTTTTTCTGGATAAAGGGATGAGGATTAATTCAATTAAGGGGACAATTAATAGGGCGTTGAGGAGAGGATTTAAGGAAGAAACATCTTGGATTTAAAGACACAAAACTCTATGGAAAGCGAGATACCAGGACACCATAAGGCCATTTAAGTTTCAAAAAGCACTTTGCATTTGCTGTATAATTTGATACTCACTATTAGCCTGTGATAAAGGTGTAACAGATATTACTGTCTTCATTTTACAGATGAGTAAACTGAGGAAAAGAAAGGAAGGAAGGGAAGAAGAATGAATGAAAGAAAGAAGCATTTAGGAAGCACTTAATAGTTGCCAAGCACTATGTTAAGTGCTAAGGGATACAAATACAGATAAAATGATGGTCCCTGCCCTCAAGGTACTTACATTCTAATGAGGGAAGACTATACTAGAAAGGGAGTCCAAAAGGGGGAAGAGGAGAGAGAAAAAAAGACCAAGAGTACGTTTTTGAAGTCTGTAAATCAAGACAGGAATGGAATGGGGGATTAATAACTGTCTTTGGTCTCTGCAAAATGGAAGCCTTAAGACAAATACATCTGTAGAAGAAAAGAGTGGAATTTGTAGAGGGCTATTCCAGGTTGAGAAAGCCCCAGGGCTGGTTAGATGCTTTAGGATGCTGAGGGACATTTGGGAAAAGACAGCAGCAAAATTATGGCTTTGAAGTCCAGAAACCAGGAACAGGAAAAGGAGATTGTCCAGAGTCACACAAGAAATGTCATAGGTAGTAGCTGAACCTACAGATCACCTAACTCTAGCTCCATTACATTTGGCACTATGTTATGTTTTCTTCTTTATTTAGAAAAAAATGAAGAGGTAGTTGAGAGCTTTCATGAAATTCATGACATTGGAAGTTAAATGGCCTTGTTCTTTGTGAAATTTAATTTCATTTCAAACTTTGTCTCTACTCCCCCTAAATATAAGTATACATCCATACAGTCACATAGACATAGACACACACACACTGTTAGCGTTAAAGTAATAGTAATGCTGAATACTTATGAAAAGTTAAGATTAGAAGGAAAAATGTTGAAATATTTAAACAAAATGGTTATTAAGATTAATGAAACATTAAAACTTAAAATGTTTCTTTTAAAAGCTAATTCTCTAAGTTTGTATGTGTGTGTGTGCATTTCCTTTTTAGTGAGGCAATCATCATTTGTTTTAAATATGTTCTAAAATGCATAAAAATACATTCCTTTGGTATATGTTGTCAGAAATTCCTATTACTTGCTCCAGTTTTTTCCAACATTTGAATAAGTAGGTTCATCTTTGTGTTCATTTCAGTACTTCATTTTATCCATTTATAATATGACAGAAGTGAAATCTGTCCTTGGTCATACTTGGTTTCTTTGAGAAAATGTTATTTAGTGGCAAAAAATAAATATTTACTAAGTGTGAGGAATCGGACATGATAATGGTTCAATTTTTGGTTCTCAAGTAGATTTTTAAAAAGGAGAGAGAGCAGAAAAATCCATTTTTTCTGAACCAACTAAGATTAGAAGCTAAAAGACAAGGAAAAAAGTAATTAAATGGAGAGGCAAAGTACAAAGAGCACTGGGTTTAAAGGCAAAGAGTACTTCAGTTCCATGAATTTAGAATGGGGGAGAGGTTGTTACTTAAGTACAATTCCCTCATTTTACAGATGAGAACACTGAAAACCCCTCTCACCTTTCCTATTACTTTCAAGGACAATACCATCTTCTTAGTTTCCTAGGCTCACAATTTAGGTATGATCCTCACCCCTCACTATCTCACCCTCCATATCCAAACTTTGCCAAGGTCTATCAATTTCAATTTTGCAACATATTTTAATATGACCCCTCTTCTCCTGCAGCAGACCCTCATTCCTGGTCTATGGCACGCTACTAAGTCTGCCTGCCTCAAATCTCTCCTCACTTCAATACATCCTCTCTTCAATTACCAAAGAGATTTTTCTAAAATGCAGGTTTGATCATGTCACACACACTCCCAAGTACATACTCAGTGTACTCCATTAGCTCCCTATCACCTCCAATTTGCATAGAAAATCTATTTGATTTTCAGGTTCTTTATAACCTGGCCCTCTCTTACTTTTTCAGTTTTCTAATACCTCACTTCTTACCACATAATCTTTGTTTTATTTTTGTAATAACTTTTTAGTTTTCTTTTTTTAAAAAACAAGAATTATACTGTTTTAATTTATGCCAGAGAAGTGTTTTTGAAGAGTTGGGTAAAAAGTTCTTGTAGGAAAAAGACATTGTAATTTCACTAAGAATTTAATTTTTTTAATGCAATATAGAAGAGAACTATATAATAATCATTTATAGTGTAATTAAAATTTCCTCTCCCATACTTTAATTTATAAACCTCAACTTCTTACAAACTATTTTTCCACTGTAGAAACTCCAATAAGTAATTAGATTTCAACTCTTGATTCTTCTTTCTAAACAAATTTTTCTCTGATAAAAAACCTGAATTTGATGCATTATTAGAATTTACATATCTTCCTTTATTATATTTTGCTAATATTTTATTTAAGATTTTTGCATCAATATTCATTAGATAAATTGGCCTATAATTTTCTTTCTCTGTTTTGACCCTACCTGGTTTGGGTATCTGCTGATATCTGCTTCATAAAAGGAATTTGGTAGAGCTCCTTTCCCTATTTTTCCAAATATTTTACATAGTATTGAAACTGTTCTTTAAATGTTTAATAGAATTCACATGTAAAATCTGGCCCTGGAGATTTTTCCTAAGGGAAGTGATTACTAATTTATTTTTTCTCAAATGGGACTATTTAAGTAATTTATTCCTTCCTCCATTAATCTGGGCAATCTATATTTTCATAAGCATTTATCCATTTCACTTAGATTATCAGATTTATTGGCATGCAGTTGGGCAAAATTAGCTTTTGATTTTTCCCAATTCATGCAAAGATAGTTTTCTATATTCATTCTTGCAAAACATTTGATCCAGTGAAACTGGACTCCTTGTTCTTACACAAAAAAGATACTCCATCTCTTAACTATGGACAATTCTTCTAGCAAACCTCATGTCCAGAATGCTCTCCTTCCTCAACTTTGCCCCCTGGCTTTCCTGGTTTCCTTTAAATCCCAATTAAAATCCCATCTTTGACAAGAAGCCTTTCCTAACCCCTTTTAATTCTAGTACCTTCCCTCTGGAAGTTACTTCCTATCCATACTGTATATAACTTGTTTGTACATATCTTATTTATACATTTGTTTGCAACTATTCCCCCATTAGATTATGTACTCCTTATATATAGGGACTGTCTTTTGCATCTTTTTTGTGCTTAATATAGTACCTGGCACATAGTAGGTACTTAACAAATGTTGATTGACTGACCCAGACTTCTTACATAAAATTGTGCAAAGTTACAGTTAATAAATATCAAAGCCAGAATTTCAACCCAGGCACTCTAACTACAAATTCATCACCTTTTTCACCGCAGTATGTTTCCCAAAAAAGTCTTGGCTCTTTTACTTACTAATCTAAGCATGCAGTCACAATTTCTGAGCTTTTGTTTGTTTGATTTTTTTTTTTACATAGGTGATAGATTTGTTTTTTTCATTTCACAGGGAAATAAAAGCCCATACTTCCTTCACTGAACTGGGGCAACACCAGCATTTCTCAGCAAATTTTCATAGCTCAATATGTGAAGTCAAGAAGATCTGAGATCAAATTTGGTCTCAAACTCTGATATGTGACTGGCTGAAAGTAATTTAAAAACCACTGTCTGCCTCAGTTTCTTTATAAAATGGGGAAAATAATAGCATCTACCCACAAGATATTTGTGAGAATATAATGAGGTAATATTTGTATTAAATGCTTACCTTAAAGAATCGTGTCATCAAAATTAATATTTTTATTAAGTGGGTTGCTTTTTAGATAGTCTCTATGAGCCCTCCTGTCTGAATTACATGATTTTATTCAATTTTCTGATGGTTGATTGAACTTAACACATATTTATAAAACATTTATGGGCAAGACTGTATACTTTCTTTGAATGATACATAGATGCTTTGAATGCCTATGATACAATGTAGAAAGTTGATACTGTCCGTACCCTCAAGCAGAGGTAGATGTGATATGATTCATATCAGATATGAATCTAGAAAAATATGCTTCATCTAACAGGAGGGAGAATATGGTAGGCACAAATAAGAGATGCACATTAAGTACCCTAAGAGGATTGAGGGAAAAGAGAGAGCCACAGAGGCACAAAGAGAGAAACAGACAGGCAGAGAGAGAGAGCAGGAGAGAGAGAAAGAGGCATACAGAAACAGAAAGAGCAGGAAACTGAGAGTAGAAGAGACACACAGAGAGAGAAAAAGACAGAAAGAGACACACAGAGAGATAGATTTAGAAAGAGACACAGAGACAGAGTAGACAGAGGTCAGGAAACTGAGAGTAGAAGAGACACACAGAGAGATAGATTTAGAAAGAGACACAGAGACAGAGTAGACAGAGGTCAGGAAACTGAGAGTAGAAGAGACACACAGACAGATAGATTCAGAAAGAGACACATAGAGAGATAGATTCAGGATAAGGAGTGAGGGAGGGAGAAGGAAGGATGGAGAGAGAATGAGGAAGAAAGACAAATAACTTTCAATGAAAGGTTAGGCCTTGAAGGAAGAGGATTTCAGCAGGTCCCAGGTGATGATGTAGTACATTCCAAATTTGAAATATAGTCTGTGTGAATGCATGGTAATGAGATGGTAAAGATGAGTAAGGGATCAGATAAAGATAAGTTTGGTTGGAATGGAAAGACTATATTTTATCCTGGGACAATAGGGAGCCATCAGAGGTTTATGAGTAGGGAGTGATATGAGCAGTTCAGGTGTGTGGAAGATTTTCTGGAAAAATATCCCTAAAATAAATCTTTATTTAGTGAATACAAACCATCTAGAGAAAAAAAAAAGATTCCATAATGTATCCTTCCTTGTCTCTGAACAGAACAGTTTATACTTGAATAAGCAGAGCTTTGGCAGGAAAACAAAAGCTTATACTTCCTTCACTAAACTGGAGCAGCAGCAGAATTCTGCAGTTCACAAAGCTAGAGGGCTGAAAGGAAGACCCAGCTCTCAGCTAAACTCATCTTTCTTGCTCAAAGAAAAGAACAAGCTTACCTTATCATGACCCCAATGCCCAGGATGAGATAGGATAACATTAGATGATTGGAGATCATGAGGTCCAAAGGATCAGAGATTTAGAACTGGAAAGGATCTTAGGAGCCATCAGATTCAACTACCTCATTTTTTAGAGGAGAAAACTTGGGTATAGAGAGATTAAGACATTCCAGAGTTATAAAACTCAAAAGTGTAATTGTCAACTAACACTCTCTTATATATAGGCCCAATCTCTACCAAATAATAGCATTTATATATGTATGTATATATATATATATATATGCACATACATATATATATATATGTGTGTATATATATATGATTTTGACTAGTTGGCCTCTGAGATCCCTTCTAATCATAATTGAATTATGATTGAATTATGATTGGAAGGGTCCTCAGAGACTATCTAATCTAAATCATATCTGAACAGGAATCCCCTCTACTAGAAGGAACCCATCAATTTATGAAGCAGTTTTAAGAATTATTAAAATCTTTTCTTAAATTAATCCTTATAAGTGTCTAAGAAATATTTATTAACATGTTTTACCTTTGATTTTGCTTTTTCTCCCAAATAGAACCATATCAGAAGAGCCAAATAATAACATGAGATGGCTTTATAATAAATGTATTATTTAAATAGTATATTCAAGTTAGATAAGATTTTGATAATATTTTACATGAATAGAATTCTGATTTTGCAAAATTCTTTTATGTATCTGCATTTCCCTCTTACAACTAATTCTTACATTCTTTAAAGTAGGTAGGACATTTACCATCATCATCTTCTTCATCACCACCAACACCATTTTCTAGATGAGAAAGATGAGTCTTAGAGTGGTTAAATGATATGATTAAGGTCACAGTACAAATTAAAAACTCAAACTCAGTGTCCTGGCCATTGCTCTAACATTCTTTCCAATACATGTGCTCTCCCATGGAGATAAACTTGGTACCTTTCTCACAAAACTTCAACTGTTATCAAACACTGCTTAATCTAATCCTGCTTCTATCTTCAGGCTTGAATAGACTTAATTCACCCTGGGTTGTTCTTGGAGCCAAGCCCTCTGGAGGCCTGTCTTTTCTTGTATTCCCAATCAGCTATCTGAGAACTGGGAGTTCAAGTTATCTCTTTCAGATGAAAACAGAAGGCAAGAGAGAAAAGCAGGAAGCATTTTAGTGTTTGCTAGTGTTAAAATCTCATGTTTTGGGTTTGTTTTTTGTTTCGTTGGGTTTTTTTTTTTTTTTTTGGTGTTTGTTCAAATCATGGTTCATTTCCAGCTGGTTTGAGTTTTTACAGTGTTCCTTTTTCCCCCAGAAAGAATTTTTCTCCTTCCTTTTTTATCAGTAGCTTGAACATTATATACAGAGTTTATTAACTCATTAAACCAGGAGTTCTCAATCTAAGCTCCATGGACAGAATTTTAGGGAGGTCAATGGACTCAAACAAAAAAAAATCTTTATTTTCACTGGCTTCTACTTGAAATTTGACATCTTCAATTAATAATGTTTTGGGCTTTTTTAAGGCATGATTTTAAGAAAGTATCTATAGGTTTACAAAGAAGTAAATTATATAAAAAATATTAAGAACCCCTCCAAAACACTGGCTAGCTTCTTTTCAGTGTTTATAATTAGATTGATTCAACCCTTTTTTGCACCAGACTATCATTATACTTCAATTTTACCAGAACAGGACTTTTCAAATATATCAGAATAGACCATAAAGAAATTTACAAAATATTTTGTTTTATTATTTAAAATGGGTAATCCTCTTCATCGTGAAAAAAAAAGCAAGTAAGCATGACCCTCTAAGTACTATCCTCTATGTTGTTTAAGTGAATTAAGAAGATGATACCATTGCCCCCTTCTTCTTTTGGTGAGTTCCTCTTGGAGTCTCCGTCTTGTGGTGGGACCCAGGTCAGTTAGTTTTCACTTCATTTTATGTGACCCCAGTATATAGTTGTATAAAATAGGCATGCAAAATCAAATGCTTTTCAAAACAATGCACCTAACTCCCACTCATCCTCAATCCCTTCAGCTTTTTTGCTGAATCATTACAATGCATGCTCCTTGGGAATGGAGTTAATTGTCTTTTGTTAATATTAATATCCCCCCAAACTTAGTATAGTGCCTATCACATAAGAGCTTAACAAATATTTGATTCTTTTCTTACTCCTTCCTTTTAAAAGCCCACAATCTTAAAATAGGCCTTGCTATAGTTATCAGGTGAATGAACACAGGACATGAAGATTATAGGTAAATGAAAATAGTGTATACAAATTATGGCTCAGTTTGAAAACATTATTGAGAGGGATATTAAAAATTACTAGAGTTATCAGAAGTAGGGAACTGGTAGTAGGAAAAAGGATAGCTTCTATTACATACGGAATAAAATTCAAATTTCTTAGACAAGTGCTTAGCACAGTATCTGGCACATAGTTAGAACTTAATCTAACAAGTCTAACTGTTGTGGCTGTCTTTTAAGAGCTCACTTTGTATGAGTCCTTTGATCTCAGAGGTGAGATGAATGAGGCAGGGGAACTCATAGGGTGTGAAAAGAGTTCCAGTTTATTATGCCGCACAGCCTTGTTGATATGCATTTTTGCAAGCTTGATCAGTGTGTGAACAGTAGACAATCCCCAATCACCTTTCAGAGAAGCAGCTTGTGGGCATTGCATATGCATAGTATCTGCCAATGGGAGGAGAGCCGACCCAGCCACATCAGCAACCCTCTCACAGGCAAGAGGCATTGTCAAGGCATCCCTGCTCACCAGCAACTAGCTGTGACCCTCAGGCTCTCCCATTCCCATGCCATGCACCAGTGCTCCTTGCACAACAAGGGCACAGCAATGTGGCAGAAAATTTATTGTGCACCACAGGTCAAGGTGGCCTCGGTACTCCCTCTCACACAGGGTCCATACCCTACCAATTCCCTCTTTTTATCTTTTATAGATAAAAAGTTTCTTGAGCTACAACCCCTGAAAAGATGGTGGAGAAAGATCTATAAAAACATCCTAATATTACAGGGTAACAACAAAGCAAAGAAAACATCACAACACACAGGGCTATCCATGATTCTAAATTTAACCACCATGAGGAGGTATTTTCAAACCAATGTTTGATTTTTTTCAACAATTTTATCTGGTCTTAACTGAACACCAGATAGATAATTTTGACTATATAAAGTTAAAAAGTTTTTGTACAAACAAAACTAATGCAGACAAGATTAGGAGGGAAGCACCAAATTGGAAATCATCTTTACATTTAAGGGTTCTGATAAAGGCCTCATTTCTAAAATATATAGAGAATTGTCTGATATTTATAAGAATTGAAGCCACTCTCCAATAGATAGTCAAAGGATATGAACAGACAATTTTCAGATGAAGAAATTAAAACCATTTCTAGTCATATGAAAAGGTGCTCCAAATCACTATTGATCAGAGAAATGCAAATTAAGACAACTCTGAGGTACCACTACCCACCTGTCAGATTGGCTAAAATGACAGGAAAAGATAATGACGAATGTTGAGGGGATGTGGGAAAGCTGGGACACTGATGCATTGTTGGTGGAACTGTGAATGGATCTAACCATTCTGAAGTGCAATTTGGAACTATGCTCAGAAAACTATCAAACTGTGTGTACCATTTGAGCCAGCAGTGTTCCTATAGGGCCTATATCCCAAGGAGATCTTAAAGGAAGGAAAGGGCCCCACATGGGTAAGAATGTTTGTGGCAGCCCTTTTTGTAGTGGCTAGAAACTGGAAACTGAATGGATGCCCATCAGTTGGAGAGTGACTGAATAAATTATGGTATATGAATGTTATGGAATATTACTGTTCTGTAAGAAACGACCAGCAGGACGATTTCAGAGAGGCCTGGAGAGACTTGCATGAACTGATGCTGAGCGAAATGAGCAGAACCAGGGACACAGCAACAATATTATTATATAATGATCAATTCTGATGGACATGGCTCTCTTCAACAATGAAATGTTTCAAACCAGTTCCACTTGTTCAGTGAAGAAGGCCATATACACCCAGAGAGAGGGACATGAGATATGGACTACAACATATCATTTTCATGCTCTATATCAATGATTGCTTGCATTGGGTTTCCTTTTTCAGATTTTTTTTCATGTAGATACGACTGTCCTTGCATAGCAAGATAAGTATGGAAACATGTATACATATATTTGACTTGTCAAATATTTTAATATAATTAACATGTAGTGGACTTCCTGACATCTAGGAGAGAGGAGGGGAACAGGGGGGAAAATTTGTATTGGAAAGCTTTGTAATGGTCAGTGTTTAAGAGCTATCCATAGATATGTTATGCAAATGAAAAGCTTTAATAAAAAGAAAGAAAGAAAAACAAAAAAAACACAAAAACAATTTTATCTGGATTCAAATCTTTTATGAGAAGCTTTCTCTATGTCAGATGTTAGTTTATGTAAAGTTTCTGTCATCTTCAATTATGTTATTGAAAAATAAACCATTCAAATGACTCTTGATACTATCCCAATCATAATATTGTCCTGTACGATTATACAGCAAAGGCATTACATAAACCTTTGTATGTCTGTAGTCACATTGGAATTGAGTCTAGAGTTTCAATAATTCTACTTCTTCTCCTATTTCCAATGATGCTTCTCTTAAATCTTTTATCTTCTGATTCAATTGTTCATCTATCTTAGCTTGTTGGGCAAAATCTGCTAAGACATTCATAGCTAGTTCCTCTATATATCTAGTTTGTACTGTACTGTTTTGTACATTAGATATGGACATTGCAAGAAAACTAATGAAGCTATAAGTGAAATTAACATAGTGATACTTAATAGGACACAGCTGATACATTTCTTTTTTCTAATGGGACTAAGGTCTGTTTCCTTCTTTCCTGAACATAGGATCAGTCTTAATATGATACCATTTCTCACTTTTTATAGAAAGCATTGGTACATGAGTAATAACAAACACAGTCTGATTTTTCAATTTCAGTGTCCAAGCAATCACTAACACTACAATTCCAACAAGTAACATTGTAAAAATCTAATGTTTCTTTGGTAAGAATTACAGAATCTACCCACATGAACGTATATTTCCCTCCCAGACAGGTTTTAGTGTAGAACTGGTATTTAATTCTCTTGCCGTTTGTCCAAGAACCAGGGCCCAAGATTTTTTTTTCCATATGCTAAACTGCTGACCCAGTTTGAGGGACAAGAATGTGTCCCATGAAGACTTGTGCTTTATAAGGGGCCAACCTGATGACCCATTAGGTAGACACACCACTGCATTGTGGCAGAAAACCTATTGTGCACCATAGGTCAAGGTGGCCTTTGTACTCCCTCTCAGCAGGGTCCTATACCCTAGCAATTCCCCCTTTTTATCTTTTTTAGATAAACAGTTTCTGTCTTTTAGTGATTCTCTATGTTCACCAAAGAGTATTTCATAGCTGGACTTATATAATTTGAATCAAATTTTTTTTGTAATTTATTGTGTACACTGCTTTATATATTTATGAGTGACCCTACTTCCATCTCCCTTTTATTTATTTATTCATTTATTTATTTATTTATTTTTGATAAATCTCTTACAGGGGAGTTCCATGGGCTGTTTGTTTCCTCAATTTTAATTGTTCTCGTACTAATTGATGTATAGCAGCTGTTTTTTCTTTGGTCAGGAGCCATTGCTCCACCCATACTGGTGTGTCGGTAGTCCAAGTCATTTTTTGGAGCGGTGGAAGCCACAGTAGCAATAACCCTTCATAAAATTCTATGATTATTTTCATTCCTTGATTAAGCCATCTATTATTAAGGGAAAAAATAGTTTCTGTCTTAACTCCAATTGTTCTTGGGTATGGGACCCTGCTGAGAGGGAGTGCAGAGGCCACCTTGACCTGTGGTGCACAGTAAGCTTTCTGCCCCATTAGGTTACTTAATCGCTATCTGCCGCACTCTGCCTGGTTGGGAAACAGCGCAGTTCGGTGGGCTGTCCCTTTGGAGTTCTCTTAGAGGTTGTCTTGACCACTTGGCAGTGCTTGACCGCGAAGTGGTCGCTCTGGCATCGTTCCAGGTCCCTGTCACTGACCCTCAGGTGCCAGTTGTTGGGGCTGTCTTTTAAGAGGTCACCTTGTGTGAGCCCTTTGATCTCAGAGGTGAGATGAATGAGGCAGGGGAACTCATAGGGTGTGAAAAGAGTTCCAGTTTATTATGCCGCACAGCCTTGTTGATATGCATTTTTGCAAGCTTGATCAGTGTGTGAACAGTAGACAATCCCCAATCACCTTTCAGAGAAGCAGCTTGTGGGCATTGCATATGGATAGTATCTGCCAATGGGAGGATAGCTGACTCAGCCATGTCAGCAACCCGCTCACAGGTGAGAGGCCCTGTCAAGGCATCCCTGCTCACCAGCAACTAGCTGTGACCCTCAGGCTCTACCTAGCACAACAAGGGCGTTTCTGCAATGTGGCAGAAAACTTATTATGCACCACAGGTCAAAGTGCCCTCTGTACTCCCTCTCAGCAGGGTCCCATACCCTAGCATCTAACAATCAATGATTTCCACTCAAAGTTTTCCCTGAACCTCTTGTATGTTTAAAATGTAATTTACTCATGAACATCTTACTTGGAGTAAAAACATTTGGGGAAAGAGCTTCAATAGCAGCTATCATTCTGTGAGACAGATCATTCATCTCTCTGCTCCATGAGAATTGAGAGGGAAAAGGGAACCAAAAAAGAAGACTACCATGATGATAGATCCATGGAGGTGGCAGCTATTCTATAGGAGGGGACATTGGGGGTAGTGACTATTCCATGTGAGTTCCATAAGTTATAGGAACCTAAGAATGGTAGTTATGCTACATGGTGGCAAAGGAACATGTAGGATTGTAGTAGGACTAAACATTTGCCATGAAGGAAGTCATGTTATGCTGAGATGTTAGCATTCAGAGGCAAAGCCCTGTTGTCCATTGCTAGTCCAATTTCCCAATTCTCCAAATTTAGGTGTTTGTTACTACTTCAAAATTTCTATAATATACAAGTCATTTGGTATACATATGTTTCAACTTACTATTATATTATTATTCTTTTGCTATGTCATCTATTATAAACTTTTTGGGAAATAGGGACTGTTTTACACTTCTTTGTAAAATAATATTCTCTGAATCCTCACTTACATGTTGAGGAGCAAGAAGTATTCAGTAGCCAAGCTATCTTCCTAAGGCAAAGGAGTCATTTCTATAACTTGATGAACTGATAAAGATATGAGCCCAAGAAGAAGACATGAAAACTTATGCAAAGTGTATATATCCTAGAGTTATTGAAAACTTTTCCAAAAACACCATCCCAACAAAAGTGTGGCCTTGGAATTTAGAGGGTTGTTCTTGGGGTTCCTTCTGCTAATTATTTTCTTTCCAAATTATTCTGTTTATAATTTATTTGTACAGAATTGTTTGTGTGTTGTCCTCCCATTAGATTATAAATTTCTTGAGAACAGGGACTATCTTTTCCCTTTCTTTGTATCTCCAGTGTGTCCAAAGTTGCCAGATTCTAATACCAGTCATCACAGAAGTTTTAACTTTCTCTGCTTTTCTAACCTAGCCCTTTACCCCTCTTCAGCAGCATGATGGTCTTTTGGTCCTAGGGTCTTAGAACATCGGTTTTAGACTTAATGAAGAAACTCAATTAACAACAATTCTACTTTAGTCAGAACTCTGAAACTCAAGTAAGGTATCCACCAGCAGAGACTATAAGCTAGAACCATCGTGTCTGGTCTAATTTAATCACTCTGTCAAAATTTAGCCCATTTCCCCCACACACCTCTGTGGAAATAGAAAATGTGAGATAATCTCTGGAGATAAATTAAAATGAGTGTTAAGTTATTTGTATATCTTCATAAAAGTACCTAGTTTATCTAAGTTTTCCTATATTTAAGGAGTTGTATTGTTTAGTTAAGGGAGTTACAAAAGGATTTAAAACATATTAAGGAGGGGGGAATGGGAACTTTCTAAGAGCAGAAGATTCATTCAGATAATTTGCAGGGTTTTTTTTTTTTCTTTTTTTTTTTTCTTCTTAACTTACATACTTAATATGGGCCTCCCTGGCAGCTTACTACTGATTCCTAGATGTTGTCAAAATGAATTCCTCAATGAACCATATAGGAAAAGTAAATTACACCGTAATCAGTGAATTAAATTGGTGGTAACAATGACTTTGATAATCTCTGCAGCAATGAAAGGATTTCATTCATAAGTAGTATATAAGTAGCAGGGGATAGTTCAGCACAGCACAGCACACATCTTTTACTGGAGCTGGTATTTAAAGGAAGTTCTACTGCCAGAATCTACAAACAATTCTATTTAATTACTTTCCAATTCCCACTTTTAACTGAATATAAATGGCTTTTGGTTTATGTAGCTAGGTGGTACAGTGGATAGAATACTGAGCCTGGAGTCATGAAGGCTTGAGTTGACATTCAAGCATGGACACTTAGTAGGTGTGTGAACTGGGACAAATCATGCTCTCTCTCCTTCATTTCCCTCAACTGTAAGGTGGAAATAATAAGAGCACCTACTTCCCAGGGTTATTGTGAGAATCAAATGAGTTTATATTTATAAAGTACTTTATATATAAAGTGCTTTATATATAGAAATATATATTATATATAAGAAATATTTATATTTCTATATAAATATATATAGTATCTGACATATATTGTTGTTCAGTCACTTTTCAATTTGTGTCTAATTATTCATAACCCCATTTGGTGTTTTCTTTGCAAAGATATTAGAAGGGTTTGCCATTTCCTTCTCTGGTTCATTTTACAGATGAGGAAACTAAGGCAAATAAGGTTAAGTGACTTGCCCAGGGTTATACAACTATTAAGTATCTGAGGTCAGATTTGAACCCATCAAGATGCATCTTCCTGACTCCAGGTGATATTCTCCATTGAGCTACCTGGCTATATGTCACAAGCACTTAAATGCTGTTCCTTTCCTCTTCCCTTATCTATTACAGTCCATCATTAAAACTGGCATAAGGATTCAAATGCATATCCCATTGATAGTGGAAAGCCATCTTATTGAAAAGATCATATTAAAATAATTTTATTTTAAAATTTTATTGATGCCTTTTTTTATTTAACACCTACTATATTCTGATCACTCACCCAACTCTCAACATCAAATCGAATGCTCCCTTGTGACAAAGAAAAATAATAAGAAGGAAAGTATGTTTTATAATGTATCCTCTAACAAATACTTGTTCAAATGCCTTTTAGCATTATTTTCTTTCTTTCTTTCTTTCTTTTTCTTTTCTTTTCTTTTTTTTTTTTTTTTGCTGAGGCAATTGGGGTCAAGTGACTTGTCCAGGATCACACAGCTAGGGAAATGTTAAAGGTCTGAGACCAAATTTGAACTCAGGTCTTCCTGACTTCAGGGCTGGTGCTCTATCCACTGCGCCACCTAGCTGCCCCTTTTAGCATTATTTTCATTGACATGTTTGTCTTATATTGTTCACTTAGTTCTTTCTTTGCTTTGTATTATATCATTTCAACAGATCTTATGATTCTCACAGGCCTTTTTTTTAGAATTAAATATCCTTTCCCCAATGAAATTATCATTAATAAATAAGGTTGTCTTCCTCACACAAAATAAGGTTCCCCAGATTTCCAGTATCACCATTTGAGAGATATGTTATAAAAATTGGTTTGTACTTTGGAACTTGGAACTCATTTTCTCATGGAAGCAATGTTCTAAATGTTTGATTTTTGGATTAAGTTAGAAAAAAAAAGTTTTAACTCAGGATATATCTGAAATGTAGTATTGTATTAATGTGTTCTGTGTGTAGTAAAATTAATGTTGAATACATTAAAATTCCAATATTGCATATTAAGAACACATTTCCTCTTGTGTAGAAGAATCAGAGACTCTGCCTCAGCCCTTGCTGAACAGTGAGATACAGTACTTCCCTAGCTTCAAGCAAATAGTGGTGTATTCTATGGCATTGTGCTGGAGTTGCAGATAAGACAGGAGCTAATGGGAGCCTAGTGGAAAAAATGCTGGACTTGAGTGAAACTCAACAAATCTGCTTTTTATTCTCTATCTGCTCTGTCACTTGTTATCTGTATGACATTGGACAAGCTGTTTATTTATTTTCTCTGGGCTTCAACATCCTCATTTGTGAGATGAGGGGATTAGACTAAATGATTCCTAAAAACCTTTCCAGTTTTAAATTTCTTTATCCTATAATTATCAAGCAAGCATCAGGATTGTGCCTGTGAGATAGGTGAGGAGGTAGAAGAGAGGAGATTAGATTCTGGGGTGTTGATAAGACACCTCAGATACTTAGGAATAGATACTTAGGAATAGATAATTAGGTAAAGACATTTTGGCAGGGGGCTAAACTAGGTTAAGGATAATCAAAAGGCCTCAAATCTGTTGGTATGTTTAGGGGAATATTTACCCCAAGCATGAAAAGACTTGCTCCATAAGAATAAGCAGATGATAATAAGTATTTCCAGTGACCATAAAGGTAGCTGGAATGCTTAGAAGGCTGTGGAGTGCTTAGAGTTGGCCAGATGTAGAAGATACTAAGGTCATCCATTATATCCCAGGCCATCGCTAGTCACCTTCATTTTTGTCCTTCCACTGGATTTCAATGACTCTGGAAAAGACAGTGAGCTTGATGATTTTATGCAGCTCTGCCTCACAAATCCAATTCACTCACAAGTCAATACATCATCCATAATCTATTTTATCCCAATATCATGATGTCATAAATATTCTTCAAAAGTAAAGAACAAATAGCAACAAGTTAGGAATAAGAGAGCCAATGATAGGAGTTGGACAAGAATGCTGATTAGTATCAGCCACATCTTATTCTTCGGTCTTCTCAATCCTTTCTCTTCACAACTGTCAGTCATGGCATAAGTGACCTAAGTTAACATAAGAAACATCTGGGAAGAGGAAAGGGTCCCAAGGGGTAACATTGGAGATACAATAAGAATTTCTAAGACTAACTGGATATTTGTAACTATTTATATGCAAGGGACATAAATAAATTGGGATCTTGTAGACAATAATTGAATTTGCTTTAATGGTACAAAATACAATTTCAAGCCATATCTTATAATGTAGCTAACCATTGCATCATATATACCCACAACAATCTGAAGCAAAAAGAGGTAAATTATCCCTAAAGAAGAATGGTATCAGATTTACACAGGTTGTCCAAAAACTTAGGGGAATGGAACATGCATTTATTAAAAACCTACTATGTACCAGACATTGTGCTAAAGCACCTTGAAAACATAATCTCATTTATGTCATGAAATTGACATGCCTAAACTGAATGAAAGCTGTCTTGTTGACTAATGAGAAAAGGTCAAAATTTTTTTCCCAGTAAACCTTATCTTATCTAAGTTTTACAACAATCTTTCAGATTTCCCTTCAATTATTTTCTTGTCTCAAAGTTGCTAAAAAGCCAATATTCATTATTCCTGTCTTCTAACCCCATTTCAACATCCTCAGCATCTCTACTTCTTCATTATTAAGAGACAAAAAGACCCTAGCAGACTCTAGGTAAACCCTTCATGCAGTCACAGCATCTGAAAGCTTTTCTTCCTGAGTTGTTTCAGCACATATGCTAGCAGATGTGCTGACATGTAGAAAAATTGGAAAGCTGAACAGTAGTGATCTCCTACTCAGAAAGTATGCCAAGTTTTTCTCAACAACTGAACAAGAGAAAAGCATCACATAACTCAGATCTAAAATTGGCTTTGTTGATAATATCATTTTTTACATGTCAGATCTAAAAGGTTACCATGGTTGCTCAAAGTGCCAGATGGTGAACTGACAATTGAATGATTACCTCTAATCTCTCATTAAAGATATAATCAATCTATGTAAGATGATATTCCAGTCATTTAAGTGACTCTCATTAGAGAATTAAAGGATCCAATGGCTTCATAGAAAGGAATCTGAAGAAACATGGATTCTACTACTTATTGGCTTTATGACCTGAAACCTCATTTTCTTTCTCCAAAATTACAAGATTGCATTGCTATACTTACCTCATAGCATATATATGAAAAAGTATCTATAAATGTGAAAAAATTAAACTATATAAATGTTAGTATTATTATTATACTTCTGTTTTCATATATTTAAAGTACTAATGGTTATAAAATTCAACAAATGCTTATTAAGTTTATATATCCAGCTTTCTATTAAGAGATATCTGGTGACACAATGGATAAAGCACTAGGCCTAGAGTCAGAAAGACCTGAGTTCAAATTCAGCTATACACACACACACAATTAAAATGTCATTAAAATAAATAAACAAAATCAGAAAATTTGGTTTCAGAGGACCTAAGTTTGAATCCCTTTCTGCTACCTGTGATACAAATTCCTTAAAAGCTCAATTGATCAGAGGCTACATAAAGATAAATATAGTGTCCAGGAATAGAGAAGTGTTAGTTCCATTACACTGGTCAGACCACACCTGTAGTGAGTTTAGATATAGGTGCTACATTGTAAGAAGGACATTAGTAAACTGAACCTGGTACAAGAGAGGACATCCAGGTTGGTGAAGGGCTTTATGAATCTGCCATGTAAGGACTGACTGAGGAAAGTGGAGACATTGAGCCTAGAAAAGTCTTGGGGGATTTTATAGTTGTCTTCATTGAAAGACTAAAGAATCATTATACTTGTTTCATTTAACTCTAAAAGGGAAGAATATTGGAAATTATAAAGAGTCACATGTAGACCTGATGTAAAGAAAAATTTCTTAACATTTAGAACAACCCTAAAGTAAAATGAGCCATGCCAGGAGATTGTGTATAGAGAGATTTAGTGCAACAAATCTGACCCAACATCATTATTTTACAGATAAAGTAACTCAGGAACAGGGATGTTAAATGATTTTGTCACACAAATAATATATAACAGAGTAAAGGTTCAAATTCAAGTCCTCTGCCTCAAAATCCAGTGTTTTTTATACTTTACTTTGCCTTTATTTAAAGGTACTATGACTGCATGTTAAAAATGTTCTAGAGGGAAATCTCAGGCAAATTCAGGTTAGACTAGCTGGCCTCTGAGATCCCCTTTAACCATTGCAATTCTGTGATACTTTACACATCAATTTCCTTATCTATAAAATAAGTATAATAATATTTATATTACCTACCTCATAGGATTATAGTGAAGATGGTATAAGCCAAAAAGAAATGCTAGACAAGCATGATCTATAATGATAATGATAGCAGAAAAATTTTTATAGGTTTTTTCCTTCAATACCAAAATTCACTGGATCCCTAATATATGCAAGTATATATACACACATCCATACACATACATGTGTGTATATAAATGTATATATGTATACATACACACATATATATTGAATTTCATAAAGTAAGCCAATAAGAACTTTTCTGATTAACTAAAATTTTATATTTTTAATCTTTTTTGCCCTTAGATATGTTTAAGAAGAAACTTGCTTCCTTTAGACCCTTAAGCTTTCTCCCATTTCTACTACCTCCCCACTGTGATAAACTTAGCTTTCCTGAAATTCATTTTCTTTATCTTGATGACTTCTTTCCTTCTTATCTCTAGGGTTTTAATTTCTATAATCCAGATCACTTCCATAAAAGTTTCCATTCACTTTTTAATTCTCAGTTCCAATCAGGAAAGACATCTGCCCTGGTCAATTTTATTGCTTTCTCTACTTAGAAAGAATCCATACATTCTACAAATTTCTTTTTGAAGCACTTTATTTGGCAAATACCCTTCTTCCTCCAAAATTCTATCTTTGGTAGCCCCCCCAAAAGTCTTATCTATCTTCTGGTTTCATTTCCAAGTATATATATATCCTCTTTAAGTAAAACATAAATGCTCTATCTTTGACATTTGATTTCTTGGTCTACAAGGATGACATGAAAAAATTAGGTGATTGTTAAAGAGGTATAGGGTTTTAGGCTTGGGAGAGACCTGAAAAGCCATTTTATCTAACCTCTCATTTTACATAGGAGAAAAGCTTCAGAGAATTTGACCTATTCAGTGAATTCTAGTGGTTCCTAGTTACCTGCAGGATTAAATATAAATTCCTCTCTCTATTTGGCCCTCAAAAGCCTTCACAACCCAGTCCCTTCCTATCTTGCCAGTAGTCTTACAATTTACTGCACAGAAATTCTGACCCTATTGTTTGACTCTCTTCCTGACTCAATGCCTTTTCATTGACTGTTCTTTGTTCTTGAAATGCTCTCCCTCTTTATCTCTGGGTTCAAAAGTCACTCAGCACAAATCTTTCTTTTAATTCTTCCTAACTTGCTCTCCATTCACCCCTTACCCCCAGGGTCTTCCCTGTGAGATTATTTTCCATTTGCATTGTAGATACCTTATATGTACACAGTTATTTGTATGTTGTCACAGTTATTAGAATCTAATCTCCTTGAAGGGTAAAATCTTGCCTTTGTTATTCTAGTTTTTTTTTTTTTGTTTTGTTTTGTTTTTGTTTTTTGCATTATGTGCCTGGCCCATAGTAAAGGCCCAATAAATGCTTGTTTATTGATTGAGGCAGCTAGGTGACTCAGGAGATAGAACACTGGACTGGAGTCAGGAAGATCTGAATTCAAATCTGAACATTTATTAGCTGTGTGGCTCTGGACAAGTCTTTTAAGCTCTGTTTGCCTTAATCCTCTGGAGAAGGAAATGGCAAACTGCTCCACAATCCTTGCCAAGAAAACCCCATGGAGAGTATTGGCATGGTTCATGGAGTCATGAAGAGTCAGACAGGACTGAATGACTGAACAACAATGATTGATTGATTGACTTTCTTGAGGTCACAAAACAATTCTGTTTAATCTGATTCAGTCAGTACATTTATTTAAGCAATTTTTTCAATGTCACAGAACAAATGAGTGGTAAAGGCTAAAACTCTGAGGTTCTTTCTAATAATTTATCTCAATTTTTATCAAATATGCCATAAGTAAATATTATTGTTTAAATACTTATTTTGTGGCCTTGCTGTACCAGATCTAAAACTATATTATAAAGCAGTGGTCATCAGAACCATTTGGTACTGGCTAAGAAAAAGAGTAATCGATCAGTGGCATAGGATAGAATCACAGGACAAACTAGGCAATAACTATAGCAATTTAGTGTTTGATAAACCCAAAGACCCCTGCTTCTGGGATAAGTACTCATTATTTGACAAAACCTGCTGGGAAAATTTGAAACTAGTGTGGAAGAAATTAGAGCTTGATCCACATCTAATACCACATACCAAGATAAGATCTAAATGAGTTCATGATCTGGATATAAAGAGTGATATTACAAGCAAATTAGAGGAACATAGGATAGTTTACCTCTCAGACCTGTGGAGATGGAATAAATTTATGTCCAAAGAAGAACTGGAACTCTTAATTGAAAACCAGATAGATGATTTTGACTATATTAAGTTAAAAATTTTTTGTACAAACAAAACCAATGCAGTCAAGATTAGGAGGGGAGCAATAAATTGGAAAATCATCTTTACATTTAAGGGCTCTGATAAAGGTCTCATCTCTTAAATATATAGAGAATTGTCTCAAATTTATAAGAATTCAAGCCATCCTCCAATCAATAAATGGTCAAAGGATATGAACAGACAATTTTCAGATGATGAAATTAATACTATTTGTAGTCATATGAAAAGGTGCTCCAAATCACTATTCATCAGAGAAATGCAAATTAAGACAACTCTAAAGTACCACTACACACCTGTCAGATTGACTAAAAGGACAGGAAAAGATAATGACAAATGTTGGAGGGGGTGTGGGAAGGCTGGGACACTGATGCATTGTTGGTGGAACTGTGAACGGATCCAGTCATTTTGAAGAGCAATTTGGAACTATGCTCAAAAAGTTATCTAACTGTGCATACTCTTTGACCCAGCAGCGTTTCTATTGGGCTTATATCCCAAAGAAATCATAAAGGAAGGAAAGGGCCCCACATGTGCAAGAATGTTTGTGGCAGCCCTTTTTGTAGTGGCTAGAAACTGGAAACTGAATGGATGCCCATCAATTGGAGAATGGCTGAATAAATTATGGTATATGAATGTTATGGAATATTATTGTTCTGTGAGAAACAATCAGCAGGATGATTTCAGAGAGGCCTGGAGAGACTTGCATGAACTGATGCTGAGTGAAATGAGCAGAACCAGGAGATCATTATACACGGCAACAACAATACCATATGAGGATCAGTTCTAAGGGACATGACTCTCTTCTACAATGAAATGCTTCAAACCAGTTCCAATTGTTCAGTGAAGAAAGCCATATACACCCAGAGAGAGGGATGTGAAATGTAGACCACAACATAACATTTTCATGCTCTCTATTGATATTTGCTTGCATTGTGTTTCCTTTCTCTGATTTTTCTTTCTTGTAGATACGATTTCTCTTGCACAAAAATGATGTGTGGAAATATGTATACATATATTTGATTTGTCAAGTATGTTAACATAATTAACATGTAGTGGATATCCTGCCATGTAGGGGAGGGGTGGGGACTAGGGGGGAAATTTTGTAACAGAAAGCTTTGCAAGGGTTAATGTTGAAGAATTACCCATACATATGTTTTGCAAATAAAAAGTTTTAATAATAAAAAAATACTTATTTTGAGGAGCTACACACTTCTTCCAATAATCCTACTACTGGAGTTTGTAGCACTACACATATACATATATAAAACTATGTATATGTATGTATGTCTATTTATAGATGTATTTTGATATTTTAAGTCAATTCTTAGCAATAATTTACCAACATTTCTTGTTCTAGAGATCTAAGAAGAATATATACTGATAATTAGGAGAGGATCACAACATATTGCCACTAGAGTCCACATGGAATTCCTCATGACCCTTCTTCCCCATGGGGACTGGATCTATTGGGAGAAAGCTGTCAAGAGACAGAAAAAAATGGAAAAGCATGCTGTAACATCCCTAGGAGAATAATAATTACATGTTCAGCAGCTACCATTGTAGGCAAAGCAGTCAGACCTGTGATGGGTTAATTTTGTGTGTGTGTGTGTGTGTGTGTGTGTGTGTACACATCAGACAAACAGACAGACAGGCAAAAGGAATCTTTATTCCTAACATTAAACTTGAACTTGCTTCTTTACCACATCTACTCTTTATTCCTGACTGCTTCCCTGGGCTCAGAGAGAACAAGTATAATTCCTCCAAAGATATTACATCATGTTCCCTTCCCCCTTGAACCTTCTCTTTTGAGGGCTAAACATGCCCGATTCTTTCAACTGTTGGATTATATAAATGAGAATTTTATTATTCTCAATAGTTAACCTTCGTAATTCTTTGGTTCATTGTCCCACCACCTCCTTAAATTTAAATAGCATGTGTCTTGATCTTTGTCATTCATTTTTTCATAGTTTATTTTCTCCTTTGTGATCATTAATATTTATAAAGAGCAGAGGCATACCCTGAGTAGTTAATATTTAGAATAGCTAGTAATTGTCACATACTCCCACCTCCTCACCTCCACTATCACTGCCACATCATCTTAAGGCCCTGACTTCATACTCCTTTGGTTCATGGGTAATAGAAAGAGTTATTAGACTTAGATTTACTTGACTATAAAGAGTCTAGAGGGCCAAACTAGCAAGGAATGTTATAGTGAGATAAATTGTAAAGACAAATTTCCTATTATTAGAGGTGTTCAAAATATGACATATGTTGTTCTTGGAGGCATTAGTTTATAAGCAAAAACAAACCAAAAAAAAAACACTTTTTAAAATTGACATGTCAATAGGACTTCCAACTTGAGGTCATTTCTCATAGAAATACAACAAATGGTTATTTTTCATAGTTTTTCTTCCTCTATCATCCTCTATTTCTTCACCAATGAGTCATTTTCCTAAGGGAAGTTTTCTATTGTATACTATCTTCATTGATGCCAGAATTACCCATGAAGTTCTGCCCTATTTTTCATCCTCTTTGAGCATTTATTACATGGTACATGAGTGACAACAAGTGAGATAGTATGTAAGCAGATATATATGCAGATTCCATGGAAGGAGAACTCCATGAAAAAGATTGTACTTACCATAATATGCCTACATCTAAGGCCACGACTCTTTGGCAGCACTATTCAAATAAAATGGTCCAAGTTGTCAGTGGGCATCATGCCATCTGAACAGATGGGCACAAGTATAGGCAGGCAGTGGAGCATGCATGTAAGCTATGCACAAATACACATTTATGATTTGTATCTTTAATTTGAAACAGATAAAAGTTTTAACTGGAAGGCTGAATTTACTAAGAGCCAAGATAGACTTCTAAGTTCTAATTAAAATGTTTAAATGAGAAAAAATCAGTGTTCTTGTTTTATTTAGTATAGATAATATCATAATTTGATACAAAGAATTCTAATTCCAAATTGTCCAATGTATGAGGAAATAAATTTTGCATATAAATCCCACATAGTGTTAAAACAGTGATCCCCTAAATAATCATATGTAGTCTATGCTGAGCCTTCTTTATCAAAAGAGGAGTGTTTAGAAAATTATCCCATGCAATAATATAAATTTCATAAATTATCATATCACTTGAAGCTTTCCTTATTAGGAATATTGAAACCTGTTCCCATTCATTTTGATATTTAAGTTAGCCAAGATGTAGATTCATGTGGATGTGGATGTAGTCACACATACATCAATCCATGCCTATCATCTATGTAGTAACTTAATTCTAGCTAATTGCAGGCACATCTCTATCCAGCAGAATTTTTAAAAGATTATTAAGTTAGGATTCATTGACCTCCCATTATGAAAAATAAAGCTCATGAAATAAAAAAAATCATTTCAATGCATCCAACCATTAGCACATTATTTCAAGAATGCTAAGAGAATTCCCATTTCTGTTGGGAGAAACACCATTCTCCCAATAATGTAGCCTCAGTCATTCTTGAATTCTATCCAATCATTTGACAAATCTTATTAATCCTAAACCCACAACATTTCTCACATCCATTCCCCTTTTACTCAAAAGACCATCATGCTGATTTGGGCTTTATCACGTCTTACCTGGACCACTGCCATAACTTCCTAATTATTTTCTGTCCCTCCAATCTATCCTTCATGCAACTGCCAAAATGAGATTCCTAAATCATGCATTTGACAATATCACTTTCAAAAAGTTTCTATGGCTTCCTCTTGCCTTTGGGATTAAGTACAGACTTTCCTATTTGCCATTTATAACTCTTCCTAATTTGACTAATAGGTGAATTTCACCTAATAAGTGAAAACTATCTTTCTAGACTTTCTAATCCAACACTCTATGCTCTGCCCTACCTAATTGCCAGGTATTAAATCTCTACCATTCCACTTCCCCATCTATTACCAATGATAATTCAATATGGAGTGATGATTTATGGGGAATTTTCTGTCAACTATTCACAAAGTAATTAGAGATTTTATTTTGTCATTTTCTTCATTATTTTACTATATTGACAAAAAGAAACTTTTTTTTTATTTGAATGCTTTAGGATATGGAGATGCAGCTAGGTGGCACAGTGGATAGAGTGCCGGGCCTGGAGTCAGGAAGATGGGTTTCCCTGATTTCAAATTCAATCTCACACACTTAATAGCTATGTGACCCTAGGAATGCTATTTGCCTCAGTTTCCTCATCTGTAACATGAGTTGGAGAAAAAAATGGCAAACTGCTTTAGTATCTTTGCCAAGAAAACCATAAATGGGGTCATGAAGCATTCACCACAATTGAAAAATGACTGAATAACAAAGGGATATTAAAGATTATCATTCTGTTTAACTATGCTTCTCATAAAAGTGCAACGTCAATGTTTTATGTGTTCTTTCTTTATTTTTATCACTAGGTTTATGTTTAATAAGACACCCACTCCCTCATTCCAGGTCTTGTGTATGCCATTATACTCAAGTGGTAGCTCCAAACTGCTAACATTTCCTTGTAATATAGTTGATGGTTAACTAGCTTTTTCCTCCACTGTGTTCTCCATCAGTTCGTCACAGTGATATTAAAACAATGTCACTGTTCCAGAGAACTGTGAGTCTGAGACATATGGTGCTTTTGTTTTTTTATAAACCCAAATGATGACCTTTATACAAAAATAACAGTAATAAGTGGAACTCTGTAGTAAACTGCTCTGAGTACAGAATACATTATCCCCTTCTCAAACATTTTAACACCAACACAACTCCTCAGGAAAAATATGCATTTTTTTTATCAGTGTATCTTATTCTTCAATTGAAAAATATCACATTCTTGTTTTTGACATGCTGCAAATTACTTATGGTATTGTTATTTATGTTGCATTTAAATGTAACAGATTTTACTTTTCATTGTGAAGCTAGGTAATTTTCTGGTTTTGAGAAAATATCAAAAATCTTTTGAATTGAAGAAATCCTTCATATATTAAATCCATTAAGATATAATACTCCTTGAACAATTTGGAGCTATGCTCAAAAAGTTATCAAACTGTGCATACCCTTTGACCCAGCAGCATTTCTATTGGGCTTATATCCCAAAGAAATCATAAAGGAAGGAAAGGGCCCCACATGTGCAAGAATGTGTGTGGCAGCCCTTTTTGTAGTGGCTAGAAACTGGAAATTGAATAGATGCCCTTCAATTGGAGAATGGCTGAATAAATTATGGTATATGAATGTTATGGAATATTATTGTTCTGTGAGAAACAACCAGCAGGATGATTTCAGAGAGGCTTGGAGAGACTTACATGAACTGATGCTGAGTGAAATGAGCAGAACCAGGAGATCATTATACACGGCAACAACAGTACTATATGACGATCAATTCTGATGGACATGGCTCTCTTCAACAATGAAATGTTTCAAACCACCTCCAATTGTTCACTGAAGAAAGCCATATACACCCAGAGAGAGGGATGTGAAATGTGGACCACAACATAACATTCTCATACTCCTTGATCGATGTTTGCTTACATTGTGTTTCCTTTATCTGATATATTTTTTGTGTAGATGAGATTTTTCTTGCACAACAATGATGGGTTTGGAAATATGTATACATATATTCAATTTGCCAATATTTTAACATAATTAACATGTAGTGGATATCCTGCCATCTAGGGGAGGGGTGGAGAGTTGGGGGGAAAAATTTGTAACAGAAAGCTATGTAAGGGTTATTGTTGAAGAATTACCCACACATATGTTATGCAAATAAAATTTTAAAAAAAGATATAATACTCCTTGAAGGCAGGGACTAAGCTTTTTGTTGGCTTGTTCTTTTTTCTCCCTACCTTTCTTTGTAACCTCAAATTATAATACAATAAAATAGTAAGCTCTTCAAAAATGTCTGCCTCACATACACTTGAGAAGAAATGGGTTAGGAATTCACTTGATTATTTTAGCAATTTGTCTCCCAAGTTAGCAAAACATCATATCATTATCTATGATCGAAAGATGTTCATTAGTAAAACTGAATAGAACAATAGCATTAATTAAGATGATTCAGTTTGTAGATAGTGTCATCTCAGTTGTCAAGAGATTTTATAAATCTTAGAAAAAAATTTTGTCAAGACACTTTAAAGGACAAAAAAAATTTCCTTGGAACAAATGGAAAAAAAACATTATTCTGGACATTTGTAAACATGTCCAACAAGTTAACCTTTCTACTAAAGGGTTCTTTGTAGAAAACCCAGTGCCCATTCCTGAATTATCAACATACTATAGTGGAAAGTTCATTGGTTTTGAAGTCATAAAACTTGAGTTCTGGTCCAAGTTTTGACTCTTACTAGTTATGTGATTTTCGGCATATTATTTGACCTTTCTGAATCTTAATATTGTAACTCTTAAAGTGAGAATAATATTTGTATACCTTATATGGTGGATGTAAATATCAAATGAGATTTTATACTTAAAGTATATTATACTTATAGTAATCAAATGCTATAACTATTGATTATTATTAGTAGTAATAGTAATAATGATAATAAACAATATAATTATGTACCCAGAGGTAGCCAAAGACTAGGCAAATTCCAAATAGCACACAATAAATCAAATATAAAGTGAATTGGATACAAACTAAAGTATTTGAAAGCACTATTGCCCCAATACTAGTGTGAAGCTATAAACCGTGATCCTTAGTAAAAAAAAAAATTCCATTGAATAATTTCCCATAATGATGAATAGAAAATTTGCCTAAAAGTTCCAACTTTCTGGATTCTAAACATATATAAAATACATGACTGCTATGTTTTGGCAGACTACTCAGTATCTGAAATACATATCATAGGATGAAGTCTCTGTTGTCCACCCTCATGTAGTCTGTAGGGTTTCTGCAGAAGGCATAGATGTGATTAGGTGAGCAGAGGGTATAGAGGGATGAAATGTGTTCTGTTTGACCCAAAAGGGCATAGCTAGGAGAAATCATGGAAGTTATATCCAAATTAGGCTTAATGTAACGTAAGGTAACCTAACAATTAGAACTAAAAATGGAAATGATACCTTAGTAGGTAATGGGTTTTCCCTTATTGGAGAAGGGTTTGTGAAGTATACTGTCGTGAATTTTTTTTCTGGAATGCGTTGTGTGCCCCTGAGATTTCTTTCTCTTCTGAAATTTTGTGAATCTTTTCCCAGAGAATGATCCATTGCCTCAGGTAAGATTTCCAGATGTCTCAGGATATAATTAGCATTTTCCTATGCTGTGAAAGAAATGGAAAATGGCATTGACCTACAAATGCATTGTATCATCCATTCAACCACATTCTGTCTTTTTCTGTCTGTCTCTTTCTCTCTGTGTTTGTATCTGTCTCTCTTTCTCTTGTCTATGTCCATCTGACTGAATGTCTCTCTCCTCTCTTTCTCCTCTCTTACTCCTTTTGTCACTTTTCTGCCCCCAGTCACTAGGGTTCAACAATTACTTTGTCATCCACTTTCTATTCTGTATGTGATATACTCACCTCATTGAATTCTGAGACCTGCAGTTCATAAGCAATGAAAGAGAACTGTAGGACCAGTGTTGTTTCATCAATCTTTTGTTAAGCCTCTTCACAAGGCAGTATATTTAGCAATTAGTCTTAGCCCTAGTAGGCAGCTTCACCATTCAAAAGTAGCTGATTTATTACAATGTACCTCTGATACCCAGCTGTGGAAGTAGATGCAAATCTTCCCCAGTGCTTTACACTTACTAAGTATATTTAATGTGTGCATGCTGGATTAAATTGAATTGTTATTTAAACCAACAGGGTTCTGACATAGCAAGACAATATTATAACTATAAGAAATCAGGGAAACTGAGATCTCTTCTTGAATTGAGATAAATTTCCCATGAGAATACTTGATCATCATGAAAGCAGAGACATAAGGATGACAAATAAAGCATAATTACCAGAGGTGTATGAATAATAAAAAGAAAAATATGCATACAAATCAATGCAAAATTCTTGGGAGAAAAATACCGTGTGTATATATATTTATAACTCTATTGGATATATCTATAACTATAGTGGATATATATGGGCGCATATAATACACATACCTTTGGTGATTATGTTTTGTCATCCTCATTTCACAAAGGAAAATCTAGAGGTTCAGTCTAGTTCTCTTTCCATTTGATGGCACTGGGTCATTAGTAGTCTACACAGCACAGTTCAGCTTGGAACACTACATTCCTGTTAAACACTGGACCATGTTCTTCATCAGAATGCATGCCCATTATAAACAAGTTTCATGTGACATAAATGAAAAGAACAATGCCGTAGGGGTCAGGGTGAGATGCTGACATATCTATATTAAAATCAAGCTCAAATTTCAAGGTCAGCAAGTGTTTCACTTGAGGAGACAGGATCTATTACTCATTCAGGCCATTGGTCTCTAACTGGTAAGAAACAATGAGCTTCTCACAAGGGAGTGATTCTCAGTTCTCTGCTTCAACTGAGTAGATGGGAAAAAATGAAGGAAGAAAACCTTTTAATAAATGAACTGTCAGAGACAGGAGGAAATTTAAAGATTATCTTAATTGAATCCTCTCATTTTAAAGATGCTCAAACTGAGATTCTTTAGATCCAAAGTGATGATCCCAGTGACTTAGTAGTAGAGCTTAGATTCTTAATTCAGGTGGATTGATGCTTCATCCTAGGGGTCTTTACATTTAAAACACTTTGGAAAATGGCTGACTTCTTGATTCTGCTACCCTTAAACTTTTTTGACAAATAAATTTTAGTTCAGTTCAATTCATTAAGAATTAAACATTTTCAAAATCCAAGACTAAATGCTAAGAGTATTAAGATAAAAAACAAAAACAAAACAAACAAACAAAAAAAACCCAAACAATTCTTATCTTCAGTTGATTAAATTCTATTGGGCAATACACCACATACAATTCTATACTTTAATGAATCAGTGATCTTAGCCTGGAAGGTTTACTCTCTCTTTAGTGCAAGGGTTCATGAATTTGTTTTTTGTTTATTTTTAGAAATTTCTCGATAATGCATTCCAAAATAATTGGTTTCTTTTATAATCCCGTGTAATTGCTTATGCATCTTAAAATATTATTCTGAGGAATCCATAGGCTTGAGCAGACTGCCACTATGGTTCATGACACAAAAAAGGTTAAGAACCCCAGCTCTAATGGCACAGATTACCACTCATCCAGTTTATAGCTTGTCCATATCCTTTCATAAATCCTCCACAGAGGTTACAGTTGGTATACTTCTTCACAATATTATGACCATGTGACTTTCAGCATTGATGTCCAGCTATCTATGGATTATTCCTGATATTTACTATATATCCAGCTCATCACCTTTACCTATCATTCATATCTCAGATAATATCCTTTAAACAACCTCTCACAAGATTCTTCATTTGTTTTAATGGATGAAACAATCCATTCAGAGTTGTTATGAAAATAGAATGAGCTAATGTCTATAAAATGCTTTACAAATCTTAAAGTATTGTATATTACTGTTGTTTGTTGTGCTGCAGTAATATGACTTTACACTTATATATCAAATTTTATCCATCCATACCCCAATTGATGACAAAACCCATTTTTTCCAATTTTGTTTTTGTTTTTGTCATTACAAAAAGACCTACTATAAATGTTTGAGCCTGTGTGTCTTTTCCCTGGTCCTTTTATCTGTTTGGGAATCAGTACCTAATATTGTGATCACTGGATCAAAAGGTATACTAATTTAGAGAATTTGGGGGTTTAGTTCCAAATTGCTATTTAGGAAAACTGAACTAAACACAGCTCTATTAACAGTGTGTTAATGTATCTGGTTTTCTATAGTGCCTCCACCTAGTGCCATTTTCAATGAATATGGTCAGGATGCAAAGTAGAATTAAATAGTTTGTTTTAATTTTCATTTCTTTAATTATTTGTGATTTGGAACAGTTTTCCATATATCTGTTGATAATTTAGATTTGTTTCTTTGTGTTGAGAGGCAAGTTCATTGACCAGAATAATGGAAACACTGGGTAGGAGTTCTAGAATTGAAAGAGTTAAGTCCTCCAGGGCATATTCTCTGGTCCACGCTATAAGGCAGATGGTGATTTGTGGGCTGGGGGATAAAATAAAATATGGTTAGAATTCTCCCAGCCTGATATAGTGAGCTAAGTGAGGCATTCTCACCACTCAATACAGTGGAACTGTGAGATGAGAATTTCAAAGATAAAATGGTTAGGTCCCAGAAGCATAGTCTCTGTTCTAGGTGGCAAATCAGCTAATGAAGAGATAGCCAGGGAATAAATGTAATTTGTTATAGCCTGCTCATGCCCATAGTGTGCCTCTGCATTGTCCTTTAGGTAGCTTATAAATTTAATTTTGAACTCTAATATTTCATGACTCAGTTTTACCAGAATATAAACGAGTGAGAATCCTTAATTTCAGAATAATCATGGAGTTATTTTAAAAATTATTTAAAAGTTATTTCAATTATTACACAATACCCAAAATTTAAGTAACTCCCATTTTCTTCTCATTAAATTCTGAACCAAATCTACTATCCATCTGCAAAATATACATAGTAAAGACCCACAAATCCAACTACATATCCTAGACTGGAATATGATAAACTAGAAATCACTGGTCTTAATTAACTTGGTTTTTCTCATGTGAGTATTTAGATCAAATTTGGGTGACTTCATGAATTTCATGAACAATCTTAGGATGCTTTGCTTTATATATTTGGTACACTGTCACCATTATACAGGAGTATCTCAAATAACTCATCATCTCTAAGAATCCCTCTTACCCATCTTGTTTACACTGGAAGTACAGGGGCTAGTCTCAAATCTAGTGCTACTAGTGATTAACATAAGAGCTTTAACTTGCTCATTTTGGTCCAGAGCCTGTTTGTCCCTCCTTAGGTAAACTGATGTTCTTACCCCATACACATCCCTTCATCCCCACCCCCAACACACCCTTTCACCATTCTGATATTGAATTTAGTGCAGGCACCTAATCTGAATATCCTACAGGAACTCAGAACTCCCAACTTCAAGATACTTGCTAGATTTAGTCTCCCTAGTAGAATGTACCACTACATCCAGCATGAGATATCTTGCTGAGGATGGTATTTATAATAACCTTTTGCTTTACTGAATCAACTTTCTTTTTTAACAGCCAATAAACCATAAAACAACCAGTTTTTGTATTCTTTGTAAGTTTGAGTTGGTTTTGTGATAATCAAGATGAAATCTGCTGCAAAATATTATTTGTGAAGTCATCCAATTCCTTTTTTTAAGTTTCACCAAGGATACCCTCACTGTGATTATAGAGTATTCTTACAGATTTTGTGGGATTGGGAAAATAATGGTGTAGACTGACAATTTTCTCAATTGTCTTAAAATTTTTAATAGTAATATGGTCAATATTTTCCCCAAAGACATTTAGTTTCCATCCTTTCAGAGATATTGATACTCAATCATTTGATATTTTTTCGTCTCCTACATGAAGCTCTTTTGTATATGTTAGGTCTAAATCATCCCTTCTTCATATCATTGTTATCATTAGTCCTATTTTCACTTTTTCATGTAGCACATCAGGTACTGTGATGTTAGAGTCTAAATTGTGGTAGCTCTCTTAACTTTAATGGAGGAAAGAATTTCTTATAGAAATTTTAACAGTTATTTTTCACTTTTCATGGTTTGTTGTGCTTTTAGTTTCATCCTTAAATGCACTTAGCATAATCTTGCCCAGTGGCTTCTCTTACTATGTTTTCTATAATCCTATTTTTATTTTCTCTGCTTCTGTTTTTTGAAGTTATTCTCATAATCTCTCATAATCTACTTCATTAGGTATTAAAGATGAATTTATACTCTATGTTTTGCCACCATTTGTGGTTATCTTTTCCTCTGCAATAAAGTCAACTATTTTTAGACTTCAGAAGTTTCTAGGTTCTTTTCGTCTCCTTATTGTGATAATTTATTTGCATTGGTTAAACTCCTTTAGGAAATGGTAATAGTCTGTGTGAATGCTTGTTATTTTACCTATTTCTCATTTTAAAAAAATCAATAGCTTGTTTAAATGAATCAATTGAGGTTGCCTCAATTGCACTCCAAAGCTTATAATTTCAGTCTTCTAATGTAGTATTGATTTTTACCTTTACTTTATAAAGCTAATGGTATGACTGTATATAGACAGCTGATTTGGAAATGACTCTTATCAGGAACTGGTTGTTTTTAAAGCTTGTTATTATGTAATAATTTTGTGTGTATGTTTATTTATGTACTTTTATTCAGAGCAAATTATGTCTGAAGATTCTTATACTCTTCATGATATATAGGTGTGAAGATCCTTCAACCTATAAACCTTTAGCCCCTTACATTTCCTACCATGTTTTAAAATACCTTTTTGTACTCTCTTTCTCCATACTCATAGAAAAAACTTTACTAGTTAATGATAATAAAATAAATGTTGGTATAATGTAGAGATCTAATTGAGATCTTCATAGGATTTCTCTATCTCCTCATCTTCCTTAACAGATATTGATTTATAATCTTCAATTAACTTAATGGAGATCTTTTTGTAACTGCTTCTCATGATTATTATGATATAAAATGACAAAATTACACAAGTAAATACAAGAGATTTTTTAGGGTTGTAGATTTAGAGCTGGAAGGACTTAACTCCATTCCGACCCACTCATTTTACATATGAGGAATAAGAAGTGTTAGACTTAGGTGAGAGAGAAGTCAGACAGTTGGGAATATTGGGAAAGATGTAGGAAGTAACAACTGAGCTGAGCCTTGTAGAAAATTAAATAAGGATTCTAAGAGTTGGATGTGAGGGAAGAGTACATTTTAGAAAGAAAGAAAGAAAGCGTGGGTGAAGGCATGGAAATAGTTGGAATGCTAATTTCAGGTAGCAGATAGTAGGTCAGTTTGACTGGAATGTAGACTATGTGATGATGTGAAATAATTCTTGAAAGGTAAGTTTAAAGTAAATCTTGGAGAGCTTTGCATTCCATGCTTAACAGTTTGTATTTTACCTTAGAAGAAATAGAGAATCACAAAGCAAGTAAAATACTTTTTAAAAATTAAGCAGTGAGAGACATGTATTCTAGAAAAACCTCTAAATATTACACACACAAACACACACACACACACACAAAGAGAGAGAAAGACATGGGGGGGGAAGGGAGGGAGAGAGCTAGAAGAATTGAGGGTTTACAGAATTTTCACATAATTAGCTAAAATAGGTTTGAATCATATGTAATTAATTCCCTAAAACTCCTTTTATCAGAATTATCATGTGAATATTTATCAAAGGAAGATATTCTATTTTGCTGGTTATTTTTTAATATTTGACATATTTTATACCTTTGAAAACTCTCCTGAGACAAGAGGGTTAAAATGAACATGTTCAAAGAAAGGGACATGATTCTTTCTCTCCTATTTGATTTTAATGTTAAAAATCGTCCCCTTGTGCAAACCTACTTAATTCTTTTTTTACCAGGGGATTTAAGTACAACTGTTAGGATTATGATATAGGCTTGTTCTGGTCCTGTCCAAGTTTAGCCAAAAGAATTCTGCCAGTAGATTATTTGGATAGGCCATTTTGGCAGCCTGAGCCTGATGTCAGATCCTGTGATTATTTGGCTTTCAACTTTTCTGATTTATAGTCATGCTAAGCTCTTTTTTAAGCCCCCTTTTTTTCCTTCAACTCCCTTCTCTTTTCTTACTCTATTCCAATAGTATGTTAGATTTCAGGAGGTATATTTCTTTTAAAGTCCTGCCATAACAAACCAGATCACAGAGTACTTCAACAGGTCATTTGTATTTTTCCCTTTGCTCCCAGTTATATTTTTCTTTAAACCATTCCACTAATAAATTTGTGTTCTGTTCTGTGGAATGATTAGAGAAGTGGACTCCTCGTGTGTGAAAAGGTATTTGTAGTAATTTATCAGTGGTTGTAAAAAATTGGAAAAAAAATGGTATTTTTAATAGTGGATATAAAGACATTGACAGAAACCTCAATGAAACTAGAAAATCTTTCTGTTTTCAGAAAAAGAAACCTTGTATAACCTTGTGAGGTCTTAAAGAAAAAAGGTGATATTATTTAAGTAACAAAATAAGTTTATATTTAGACCTTGAAAATATTTTGAAAAGTCATCATACACATTTTTTCTTTATTCTTTTGGTTTTCTTACTTATTTGTTTGTTCGATTTTGCTACATTTTAGATCCTTGAGAGGTATTTTTATGATTAGAAACAACAGTAAATATCTAAATAACTGCCCTGGGAAATCATTTCTGTAAGGGTTGAGTGATTTGTCCAGGACTGGACAAAGTCATTGGCAAGTCTGAAATTGGAACATGTTGCTTTAAATTATTAAGCTGTTGCTTGGACCACTGAGCCGTAATAAATGAGTCCAGATATAGTGGCCAAACAAACAACTGAGCTGGGTCTGAATCTGTACCAAAGGCTACAGAGACACTTGTTGAAGAAAAATTCCCAAGGAATTTCTTCCTGCAGTTTAATCTCTGCTATACATTTCAAGGTAGCAGTACACTACAGGTCACTTGTTTCTTCCTGTTGGAGTTCCTGGGAGGTCATAAAAATACTAATATACCTGCTATCATGATTGATTTATTGTTTAATTCATTGTGTTTATTTCCTTTTTAATGAATCAGAGTTCGCATGCTTGTGCCTCTCAAACCCATCTGTTCCTAATATGTGGTTACTATTAAAGCTTACCCTTGAATCTAAATTTCCTCCACAACTATTAAGCATTGTACAAGACTTTGAGATTACATTATTGACTAAGTTCAGAAACCTTTTGCTAAATCTATTGGAATTAATCATCAACGTCACTTGAACATAAGAGTAGAATTAACTTCATTTTTTTAATTGAGCTTTTTATTTACAAAACATATGAAAGATCTTTCAACATTGACCTTTGCAAAAAAACTTTTTTTTTTCCCAAGCTTTTCCTTTCCTTCCCCCCACCCCTCACCCCTAGATGACAGGTAATCTAATACATGCTAGATAGGATAAATTATATGACAAATACAGTACATGTATACATATCTATACAGTTATCTTACTGCACAAGAAACATCAGGTCTAGAAAGAGAAGAAAAAAACAACCAAAGAAGGAAAACAAAATGCATGGAAATATTCACAGAAAGCGTTAAAATGCTGTGTTGTGGTTCACAATCAGTTCCCACAGGCCTCTCTCTGGATGTATATGACTATCTTCATCGCAGAACAACTGGTTTGAATCACATCATTGTTGAGGAGAACGATGTCCATCAAAATTGATTATCGTATAGTCTTCTTGCTGTGTATAATGTTTTCCTGGTTCTGCTGATTTCACTCAGCATTAGTTCATGCAAGTCTCTCCAATCCTCTCTGAAATCCTCCTGTTGGTCATTTCTTACAGAACAATAATATTCCATAACATTCATATACCATAATTTATTTAGCCATTCTCCAATTGATGGGCATCTTTTCAATTTCCAGTTTCTTGCCACTACAAAAAGGGCTGCCACAAACATTTTTGCACATGTGGGTCCCTTTCCCTCCTTTAAAATCTCTTTGGGATATAGGCCCAGTAGAAACACTGCTGGGTCAAAGGGTATGCACTGTTTGATAACTTTTTGAGCATAGCTCCAAATTGCTCTCCAGAATGGTTGGATCCATTCACAGTTCCACCAACAATGTATCAGTGTCCCAGTTTTCCCACATCCCCTCCAACAGTTATCATTATCATTTCCTGTCATTTTAGCCAATCTGACAGGTGTGTAGTGGTATCTCAGAGTTGTCTTAATTTGCATTTCTCTGATCAATAGTGACTTGGAGCACCTTTTCATGTGACCGGAAATAGTTTCAATTTCTTCATCTGAAAATTGTCTGTTCATATCTTTTGACCATTTATCAACTAGAGAATGGCTTGAATTCTTATATATTTGAGTCAATTCTCGATATATTTTAGAAATGAGGCCTTTATCAGAACCTTTGGATGTAAAAATATTTTCCCAGTTTACTGCTACCCTTCTAATCTTGTCTGCATTAGTTTTGTTTGTACAAAAACTTTTTAACTTGATATAGTCAAACTTATCTATTTTGTGATTAATGATGACCTCTAGTTCTTCTTTGGTCACAAATTCCTTCCCCCTCCACAGGTCTGAGAGGTAAACCATCCTACATTGTTCTAATTTGTTTATAATATCATTCTTTATGCCTAGATCATGTATCCATTTTGACCTTATCTTGGTATATGGTGTTAGGTGTGGGTCAATGCCTAATTTCTTCCAGACTAGTTTTCAATTATCCCAGCAGTTTTGTTCAAATAGTGAGTTTTTATCCCCAAAACTGGGGTCTTTGGGTTTATCAAACACTAGATTACAATTGTCATTGAGTATTTTGTCCTGTGAACCTAACCTATTCCACTGATCCACTACTCTATTTTTTATCGAGTACCAAATGGTTTTGGTGACCACTGCTTTATAATATAGTTTTAGATCTGGTGCAGCTAAGCCACCCTCATTTGCATTTTTTTTCATTAATTCCCTTGAAATTCTTGACCTTTTGTTTTTCCAGATGAATTTTGTTGTTATTTTTTCTAGTTCAGTTAAATAATCTCTTGGGAGTTTGATTGGTATAGCACTAAATAGATAGATTAGTTTAGGTAGTATTGCCATCTTTATTATATTCACTCGACCTATCCAAGAGCACTTGATGTTTTTCCAATTGTTTAGATCTGACATTATTTGTGTGGAGAGTGTTTTGTAGTTTTGCTCATATAGATCCTGACTTTCCCTTGGCACATATATTCCCAAATATTTTATACTATTGATAGTTATTTTGAATGGAATTTCTCTTTCTATCTCTTGCTGTTGCACTTTGCTGGTGATGTATAAAAATGCTGATGATTTATGTGGATTTATTTTGTATCCTGCAACTTTGCTAATGTTGTGGATTAATTCTAATAGTTTTTTAGTTGATTCTCTAGGGTTCTCTAAGTAGACCATCATATCATCTGCAAAGAGTGATAATTTTGTTTCCTCATGACCTACTCTAATTCCTTTAATCTCTTTTTCTTGTCTTATTGCCAAGGCTAGCATTTCTAATACAATATTGAATAGTAATGGTGATAGTGGGCAACCTTGTTTCACCCCTGATCTTATTGGGAATGGTTCCAGTTTATCACCATTACATATGATGCTAGCTGATGGTTTTAAATAGATGCTACCGACTATTTTAAGGAAAAGTCCATTAATTCCTATACTCTCTAATGTTTTTAATAGGAATGGATGTTGCATTTTATCAAATGCTTTTTCTGCATCTATTGAGATTATCATATGGTTTTTGTTAGTTTGGTTATTAATATAGTCAATTATGTTAATAGTTTTCCTAATATTGAACCATCCCTGCATTCCTGGTATAAATCCTACTTGGTCATGGTGTATTATTCTGGAAATGATTTTCTGTAATCTCTTTGCTAATATTTTATTTAAGATTTTTGCATCAATATTCATTAAGGAGATTGGTCTATAATTTTCTTTCTCTGTTTTTGTTTTACCTGGTTTAGGTATCAGTACCATGTCTGTATCATAAAAAGAGTTTGGTAGGAGTCCTTCATTCCCTATTTTTTCGAATAGTTTATATAATATTGGAGTTAACTGTTCTATAAATGTTTGGTAGAATTCACATGTAAATCCATCTGGTCCTGGGGATTTTTTCTTAGGGAGTTGATTAATGACTTGTTCTATTTCTTTTTTCTGAAATTGGACTATTTAAGTAATTTATTTCCTCTTCTGTTAATCTGAGCAATCTATATTTTTGTAGATATTCCTCCATTTCACTTAGGTTATCAAATTTATTGGCATACAGTTGGGCAAAGTAACTCCTGATTATTGCTCTAATTTCCTCTTCATTGGTGGAAAGTTCTCCCTTTTCATTTTTGAGACTAACAATTTGATTTTCCTCTTTCCTTTTTCTAATTAAATTAACTAGAGGTTTATCTATTTTGTTGGTTTTTTCATAAAACCAACTTTTATTTTTATTTATTAATTCAATAGTTTTTTTACTTTCAATTTTACTAATCTCTCCTTTTATTTTTAGGATTTCAAGTTTGGTATTTGATTGGGGGTTTTTAATTTGTTCTTTCTCTAGCTTTTTTAGTTGCAAGCCCAATTCATTGATTTTCTCTTTTTCTATTTTATGCAAATAAGCATCTAGAGATATAAAATTTCCCCTTATTACGGCTTTGACTGTATCCCACAAATTTTGGTATGTTGTCTCATTATTATCATTCTCTTGAATGAAATTAGTAATTGTGTCTGTAATTTGCTGTTTCACCCATTCATTCTTTAGGATAAAATTATTTAGTTTCCAATTGCTTTATGGTCTATTTTCTCCTGGCCTTATATTGCATGTGATTGTTATTCCGTCATGATCTGAAAAAAATGCATTTATTATTTCTGCCTTCCTGCATTTGATTTTGAGGTTTTTGTGTCCTAACACATGGTCAATTTTTGTATAAGTTCCATGGACTGCTGAGAAAAAAGTAAACTCTTTTCTGTCACCATTTAATTTCCTCCAAAGATCTATCATACCTAACTTTTCTAACATTTTGTTTACCTCCTTAACTTCTTTCTTATTTATTTTGTGGTTTGATTTATCAAGTTCTGAGAGAGGGAGGTTGAGATCCCCCACTATTATAGTTTTGCTGTCTATTTCTTCTTGCATCTCTCTGAACTTTTCCTCTAGGAATTTCCATGCTATACCACTTGGTGCATATATGTTTAGTATTGATATTGCTTCATCATCTATGGTACCCTTTAGGAAGATATAATTTCCTTCTTTGTCTCTTTTAATGAAGTCTATCTTTGCTTTTACTTGGTCTGAGATCAGGATTGCTACCCCTGCTTTTTTTTTGTTCACCTGAAGCATAATAGATTCTGCTCCAGCCTTTTACCTTCACCCTGTATGTATCTCTATGTTTTAGATGTGTTTCTTGTATACAACATATTGTTGGATTCTGGTTTTTAATCCACTCTGCTATCTGCTTCTGCTTTAAGGGAGAGTTCATTCCATTCACATTCACAGTTAAAATAACTAATTCTGTATTTCCTGCCATCTTATTTACCCTAGCTTATGCTTTTCTCTTTCTTATCCCCTTTCC